>WSYH01011292.1:0-21099 GCA_036426205.1 Ascaphus truei
AAAGCCTTATTCAAGGCTATTAGGGTTTTGTAGTTCACTTTTCAAACCAAGAGGACTTCAGTGATGTGAACACAGGGTTGTAACCTGAGAGGAGGTCCTGACATCACACCCTCTCTGTTGCAGTTCACAGAGAGGATTTATCCTTACATGCCTGTTTTATTCAGCTATATTGTAAGTAGCCACTTTACTGCGCTTTAATTATATGATAAAACATACTTCACATCTTGGCATTTTTTCTTTTTATAGATCATATCTTGTCCTGAATTCTTTTAAGGATATACTACGCATTTTATCCCACAGGTGTTACACATTTACCCACCTGTTTGTCCGATTGCGCGTTTTGTATTTTTGTCGTAATATATATATATGATTATATATATAGATATAATATATAGATAATATATATATATATATATATTATACACCAAAAGCGGAGCTTCAACCTTAAACTCAAACAGGCACAAGTCAAAGAGAGGTAGCAAAGGTACCGTCTGCAGGCACAAAAGGCCTATACTGCGAAGCAAAAAAAGGTCTTCAACTGGAAAGGCAAGGAAAAGAAAAGATGGATTATCAGATGTCTCTGACAAGAGGTGGTGCAAGGAATAGTGCACGGGCCGCTCAGGGACAATGTTTCGCTGGGGGGACGGATATGTGATACCAACACTGTCCTCTAGGGGATGGAACAGGGCAGTAAGTGTGTTTCCAGTCACAGAGAGTTAATTCCTCAAAGAGAAGCCAGCAGACATGCTAACTAATGGAGTTAATCATCCTGGACTGAGTGAACAGAGTAATGGTTTTTAAAAGACAGACTGAATAGCTGATATACTGAAAGACTGTTTTCACAGAGAAAGGGCAGATAGAAAGTGCCCCCAGTTGTGGAAGCTGTACAGAGGCCCTACAGAGGAGTTTCTCTGGGCTCAACATGAGGCTGAGTTCCCCTAGGAAGAAAGGAGGAGGAGACCGTGCGAAGCAAGCAGCGACGTCTGCTCCAAAGACTGACCATAACAAAAACACTTTATTGTTGTATGCAGAGACTGTGTTACACTGTGGCATATGCCAGGGCATGTTTTGGCTTGGGAACCAGGTTAGCTGGCCATCCAGTTAGCAAGGGCAATTGCACAGTGTAGTTAGTTTTCCCTAAAGGAATAGGTGTTATTTTTATGTGTTGTTTTGGTTTAAAGGGACGGTTGGGCCTGTTAGCATATGATTTTAATGCCTGTAATAAACCATACATAAGAAGTACAAACGTTTCCTGCCTTTATCTGAGCACAAAAAGATGCTACAATGTGGTGTGGGACATACAGTGTGGTGTGTGTGTGTGTGCTTGTTTGTGTGTGTGTGTGTTGTGTGTGTGGTGGTGTGTGTGTGTGTGTGGTGTGTGGTGTGTGGTGTGTGTGTGGTGTGTGGTGTGTGTGGTGGTGTGTGTGTGTTGTGTGTGTTGTGTGTGTGTGTGTGGTGTGTATGGGTGGTGGTAAAAAAAGTACAAAAACCCTCCACCGTAAAGCATATAGCAACTGTAATATACTGTATGCTCATTTGCATGTCTCAGACAGGTCTGCAAACCCCGCTTTTCACCTTATCACACAGCACTTCCACTGCCACAAGGGATTCTGGGAAATGACATGCAAATGGAGACACAGTGCATCTTGTGTCTCAAGCTCACATTACACTGAGCTTTACTGTGGAGGGGTTTGTCACTTTTTTACCACCCATATCCTTAATATGTGTGGTGGAAGACCTTACTCTCAGTCTCAAACAGCAAAAGCAGTACAACCAACCTCACACTGAAGATACCCACAAGGTCGAACAGTCTGTCTGAGTGGGTTACTGGCTTTGCATCTCATCCCAGCCTATGTTTAAAAGCTGTGTTAAAGCAGCATGATTGGCTTAGGGTTGTTCATGTAATGTGAGCTGAGACAAAGGGTGGCACTGTGTGCTCAGTTGAATGTCATTTCCAGAATCCCTTGCTGCAGTGGAAGTCTGGGTGATATGGTGAAAGGCAGGGTTGCAGACCTGTCTGAGACATGCAAATGAGATACTAGTAATATTTACACGTTGCTATATATATTATATCCCCCTGAGGAAGGTCCCATTCTGTAGGACCGAAAACGTTGGGTTTCTGGATGTATTTTTGCTTCCACTTACACTTTGATTTTCACTTTGAGTGCTGTTTTGTTTACCAATCCTTGGAACGGAACGTATAACTACATTCTCTATATGGGACGTGCACCTGTGGCTTACATAAATATTATATACATACATACATACATACGATCACACACACACAAACAACACACACACACACACACACCACAGTAAGAGAATAAGACAATACGATGCTGGACTTGACAGGGCTGATTTGATGATACAATACAGAAATAGTAAAAAAAAAATAGTTCTTCTCCAGTCAGTGTGTCTTTGAAGGCACACAGACAATTGTTTTGTGCCACTGCATATATGTATTTCCTGTGAGGAACAGTCAGAAATTTCTACTTATATTGACTTTTCTTCTATTACAATAAAAAACGTGGCTGACATCACAGCTTCCCGACCATCACTGAGGGATCACGTCATGAATATTGTGTCACTTATCAAGTCGTCTACCACTCGTTTGCCCTTTTAGACCCTACTTGTTTGAAGTGACACGCCTCTGTGATGGGAAATTTTAGTGATAAAACTGTCCGAGGAAGAAGATTGGAAACATTGATCATATTCCAAAAAATTTTGCATTCTAAAAGCATTGAGATTCTTCTTTGTCAGAGAAATGCATGACTTTTAAGGCATTTTTATATAATTTAATCATTCATTTGGCCACTGTATTATTGCATATTTGTTTATTTTTACATTGTTGTGTACACCACTCATGGGGAAAATGTTGTTGAATCAGTATTGCTTGACTGAGTTGTTAAAAACTGTAGGAAAGGAAGGCAGACACCCAATACCCAAAGAAAGGTGATTTACTACTCTATGTTTCACTCCCAATGGAGCTTTTCTCAAGGTAGTACCCATGGCTTATTTAAGTTGGTCAGTAATCCTCCATTAAGAAGAGCCTAGTACTGTAGTCTCATTGGCGTCCAAAGTGGGTTATGGAAAATAAAGACTACTACATAATCCACAAGTGGCTGCCAGTAAATTAAAGGGTCAATGACCCCCGGGAATCTATCCTTGGGTATAATCTAAGGCCCAATGACCCAATCATGAAAAAAAAGCACACAACCCCCCAACAATGTTTAAAATCCACTCCATGGACCAACCATAAAAAAACCTTCCCCTCTACCATACCACAAATAAAAATAACCAATATATAAAAAAAATAAAATCCTGATGCTTGTGGATTAAGTTCTTAAAAGTAGAACATTATGGATCATACAGTAGTACAGTAATGACTCATGTAGCCTCATTGACTAAATGTTAACACATACACACAGCTTTAACATTGCTATGATTGAAGCTATCAGTGTGCTAAAGCTTTACATAGCCAAAGTCTCTTGATTTCATGCCAATTACATTATAGATTAATGTAGTAAAAAAGGAATTGTTATTACCACACTATTCACTATCAGTGATGATTTCCACCATGGTTGAGGTTGAAGCTTTTCACTCTGGATCTATGCTAGGTCACTAAAGATATATGGGGTACTACTGTGATGTGCTAAAGGATAAAGTGGGTGGCAAAAGGAAAATAATTAAAATTACACCCAGATGCTAAAATATTTTTTCTTCACAAGTTGCACCACTTTTGCCTGGCAACAATGAAACATGGGATTCATCGCAAGCTCTGATTTGGAAAACAGCATCAACTGTCTTCAAGTAATTGCAATAAACACCAAATCTGTTGCAATACCACGAGAGGGGGAGATGAATCTGCCCCCTTCAGGAAAATTAAGTGCCTGTTAATAGCTAAAGTATTTTGTTCAACAGCATTATCTAGCGCACTGGTAGTTAAGGAAACTATGACTCAATGATGGTGATTTAGTGAATAACACATTTATGCGGGTTTAGCCATGTCCCCTCTTACCCTCCGGTGCGGGAGGGAGCGGCGGCAGTATGCCCGGCATACCCGGAAGCGGGGGCCCCCATCGTGTAGTCGGCGCATGCACAAATATTAACCGTTCGCGGTTGCGCAGAGAGGCGCGATAGTTGCGGCGGCCCCCATTTTAGGGTAGAGTAATGTGCTTGATTTTGTGCGCACATGCCAGTCCCCGCAGTGCGGCGGCGGCGATCTTAGTAGAGGCTCCACAGGACATCATGTCCCAAGAACCTGAGGGACATCAGGCAGGTAGAATATTACACAGTTTGGTAGTTACAGGCAAGTTACAGCGTAGTTACAGGCAAGTACGGCAGTTACGGCAGTTGCCGGAGTTTGGCAGTTCAGTTGGAAAGAAGGGGAGAGCCGTTGAGGTTTGTCCAGGAGCAGCAGTGCTCCCTGGACTAGTACAAGGTTTGTGCCCCTTGGGTCCCAGATAGGTCCTAGCCCCTTCTGATGTGGCTGCTATAGGGAAGACCCGCAGACAGGGACACTACCCGTGAACCTATGAGTGTCAGGTGTAGCACCAGTGAAGAGACGTCACGTGGCGAGTCTGCAGCACTGCGGTTTGTGATCTAGACACAGGAAAGCTATAGACATTAGGGGACACCCTCCAGGTTGTGGAACCCCTGTCAGAAGGCCGGGATGCTTATGCGACCAGAGAGAGAGCGGGATTCAGCAGACGGAATCCTTTTTGTAATCAGCGAGGGTACCACCTGGGTACAGTTGGCCCAGGGACGATAAAGTGCAACGGTTCCCATGGGTAGCGGGCTCCGCCTACGTGGGTGGGGGACTGAACGTTTGTGGTTTTGAGAGGAACCATTGGGTATTAGTCCATGCAGCCTAGGTAATTTTGGGGACACTAACCCTGTGTTGTAGTATTATTTGTAATTTGTGCTAGTTGTGTATGGTAGACCATTATTTCAGTTATTCTATTTTTTTTTTTGTGCGGTAAACCAATTGTTTAATTATGTGTGTGTGTATCATTATCACTGAAGTGGTCCTGTAAGGGTTATCCCGCTGCGTTAGGACCTTTTCAGGTTGGGCGGTGCTGCTTTCGATGAGAACGAGTGTTCACCCTAGGCTGTCAGCGCATAGGCAACAGGCCTTCGGTTTAGCCACAGCGTAACAGCAGGCACACGTAGTTCCTTAGCATGGGGAAAGAGGAGGGGTTACAGTACTATTGTTGTATTTAAGTTACAACAAGCTCGCAGATCAGCAGGGAAAAAAATATCCTTACCCTAAGAGTGAGATAAAACAGTAATTAAAAGGAATTATGTAAGACGCCATTAGACGAAAAACAATACTAACGTGTCTGGTGCGGAAGAAACATCTCCCGTTCAGGTGTACAGTGACTGTACATATTCTGAAAAAAAAGGGTACGTTCGACACATATAAGAATGACATGTCAAAAAGTCTATTACACATGACAGATAGTAGTAAAATATGGTAACAACCTTTCAGTAGCCCAACTGTCTCCACATTGGTCGTGATCTTCTTTCATGTATGAATACTCATATATATCAGTTTTCGTTAACAGGTCCAGGGGGACATATGAGGAAGAAAGACGTACAAAAACACACAATTAAGTGCAGGGTTATTGCAATGTTGGAATGGTATTAAGTTGATACTTGGCCTCTATACAGAGCCTACTCACGGGACGTGCTTGATGTAAAGGGTTCATAACGCTGCCTGTCAACTCTTCTAAAGCTGACTACCTGCTTGTTGATATTTGCATTTCATTCATATTGAGGTTAGGGTATATAGTGGTATTCAAAATCCCATCATGTTGAGCTCAGGGGGAGGGTGTGTCCCATATGAGGAGAGATAAAGGAGAGACTACCATAGCATTAGGCTACGGCCAGGGTGAAGGGAAAAGAGCAGAGCGAAGTGTGAGCTGCACTCATCGTGCAGGTGACGTCACGTGCATGATGTAATGCAGGGAGGAGCCATCTTGTCCTGTTAGATGGATAAATTGCTGGGCGACGCGGGAAGGGGGAGTGTCATTGGGGGCGGGTTGTGCAGTGGGGTGGGGGGGTTACGTCAGTGGGACAAGCGGGCGCATCTATTTGCGAGAACATTATCTATCAATATATCCTCGAGAATATATGTTATATAGTATAGAGGTATATATGGATATTGGTATGTTGTTATAATAGGGCTTTCAATATATATAGCATCCCAGCGTACTCTCACCCGCTGCTGTCCCGCCCCTGCCTCTCTCCCCGGCGTCCAGTTCCTGCCCCTTGGGCCTCTCTCGTCCCCCCTCTCCCTCTCCCCCCCCTCTCTCTCCCCCTCCTTCCTCATCCCTCTCTCTTCTTCTCTCCCCCGCCAACCCTCTCACCGGCCTGCCACCCCTCTTCTCACCACGCCCCTATGCCGCAAATCTTTCTCATGCTCTCTCTCTCCCGCCCCCCCATGTGCTCTCTCTCCGCTGCCCACCCGCTCTCCATCTCCTCCCGTAGCGCCCACTTGCGCCCTGCCCCGCCTCTCTGCTCTTATCCCGCCCTCCCAGGGCGCTCTCTTCCCAACGCCCTCTCACTGCTGCTGGCCCCCCCTGCTCCTCTCCACTCCCGTCCCTGCGCTCTCCCCCTCCCCTGTGTGCTCTCCCCCCGCCCGCCTCTGCTCCCCCCTAAGCTCTCTCCTCTCGCAGCTCTCTACCCTCCCTCCCGCACTCTCTCCCCTTACCGCACTCTACCCTTACCCTCCCTCTCTCGTCCCGACCATCCCCCCCGCCTCTCTCCCCGCCACCCTCTAGCCCCTCTCTCTCTCCCGACCTTCCCCTCTGTCTCCCCCGCACCTTCCCCCTCTATCTGGATATAGTTTTTGCACATTACTGTATTTGTATGTGTTATGGGGGTGTATTTGAGTTGGAAATATGGTTTATTTTTTTTGGAGAGGGCCAACATTGTACCACAGGCCCCTGGGTGATGGTCAGCCGGGGACAACCGCGTGGACACCCCGCCGGCATGCATGGGGACCCCGCGAGGTGAGCCGGTGACATCGGCTGGCACTGTTGTACGGGGGTGTGTTGCGCTATGCAAAAATGTAAACAAAAGAAATTTTTCAGAAGTTCCAACTTTTTTGTATACCTGCTTTAGCTGGTGGAGGAGCTTTTGTTGAACGTAAACTTTTCGGACTTAAGTTTTGGCATGGCTTAGTGAAGCCGGCGAGGAAGGAAGACAGAAAGACAGAATGGTCAAAACAGGTTATGTATGAGCAAAGTTGGACTTTGAAAAAGTTTCCTGAGAGAAAAGCCAGTTTTAGAACCCAAAGTGCCCTTTGCGTGGCTCCTGTGATCGACGTTCGGCGGGACACATCACGTTCTAAGAGCATCTTAAAGACACTTATCACTGAATGTGTCATAGCCCCCCTTAGACTTTTAAATCCTGTGCCAGAGCTTATGTATGGTTGGATACCCCAGAAGCCCTCTATAACCAGATTGCTTTAGGTTGACCTGGGCATTAAAGCTGGACATCCCCCTTCTTAATCTGAGGACCCCTTTACCAGTATCAGGGATAGCGACCACACTCCGCTATGCCCCATTTCCGTTTCTTGTCTGGCTGAATGACGGAATCCCAAGCGTGTGGTGATGCAGCATTTTCAAGGGGAGATTTTGCGGCAAGAGCAAGTCCATGGCTGTCTCATGTATCCGAGAATCTGACCTGATTCCCGGGTACATTTGGTGTGTGTTCCAGCGTAACCGGGAACTCTAGAAGGGTTTTCTGTGCTATATGTTTACAGTTATACAATATCTTACTCTTAGAATTAGACAGTAGGAGAGAAGAAGAAAGAATCCCTAGTATTGTGGCACTTAGAGAGTGCAACCAAAACACTAAAACTTAAATCTATTGATTACTTAAATGATACTGGTTTGGAATAACCATAGAGTGCAGACATGAATTGTTATTAAAATTAAAAAAACCGGAGGGTGGGGGTGCAGTACATACTGTAGGGAGTTAGTATATGAAACTTTTGTCAGTCTATAACCCTTGAAGTTTGTAATGTGATTTAGAGAAGTATCACACAGGGTAAGTAAGGTGAGGATAGTATATATCCCTGATCCTTGTGGGAGCAACCTAAGCTTACACCAGGGAGAGATGAATATATAGCTGTATCAAGATAGACCATATGTTGAGGGGAAGCTCATAGAAAAACGACCAAGTCTATCTAAGTAGCTTGATCTCCTACTCGAATGTATGGGCCGGACACAAGATCTTTATTAAACATTGGACTTGACACTAAGTCCTGGGTGCTGTTGCTGCCACCGTAATGCAATGCTACGATGCACCCAGACGCGTACACAGGCCGCCTCCCCACGCATTGCCGTACGTACGTGATGGTGCGCGTCAGACAGTACCCTACGTTCACCGATTCACCGTGCCGGCTTCATCGGGGGGGGGTTCCAAGTTGAAACGGTTAGGGTTTGTATACCATAATGTTGCCATGGTGATCGATCGATGCCCGCATACTATTGGTCTAGTGTAACAGTGCAAGCCATAGTAATGAATCGAGATCACAGCAAGCGAGTAAAAAAACTCTGTATTTGGGACACCATGGATGGAGGCATGAATGGAGGGTAACTCTGACGAAGCGCCGCAAGCGCTGAAACAGTGAAGATTACCCCTCCATTCCTGTCTCACCATGGTTGTCCAAATAAAGAAGTTTTTTACTCCACCGCTGTGATCCCGAATCGTATATAATGGCTGTGCTCTGTTACACTGTCGTTGCGAATCTCCACTGATCTACGTGTAAGTCAAGCTTGCTCCCCGCAGGAGGACAAGAAAAGACACAGGCGTTGTGTCTCTTGTGAGTTTTACACATTTATTATTGGGGCGGAGGGGTTATCAACAAGGGTGATTGCAAGTATGTGGACATCGTGTTCTTTTCATTGGGGTGGGTGTGGTGGAGCTAATCATTCTCCATTCACGGGCAACCCACGGGACCCTTATGTGATATGTCCACATACATTACGCTACCTAATACCACCTATACTCACCTTGATGTGACTTGCCGTGACTGAGTTCCTTGCTTAAATCAAGAAACCACTTATCAGATTTTTTTAGATGTTTGTCTGTATAGCATGTTGGCAGCTTTGTTGAACTTTGGTTCTTCTACTCGCTACTATTGTAGTGGCTACACGAGCCAAACCTGTGGCTCCACCACGCGGCAGATACTCCACAATGCTGAGGAGGGGGGAGGGAGAGTAGGAAGAGTACATTCCGTCTATTGAAGCTTAATTTAGCCCCAGTGGTAACTGATGCCGGTCTTCCTATTGGTTTTTGTCGGCAGCCAATCAGCCTAGGCCCTAACGTGCATGACGCTCCCCTGCTAGAGGGGGAGGAAGGTGGAGTGGAACTAGTTCCTCTGAAGCGGCTTGGAATTGGCAGCCTGAGCTACTTAATGAGATTGAATATTATTGCAGCGGACAATTATTGGAGTATAATAGGACGGACAGGCAAACGAATAATGCGCATATTTAAACACTGGAGATGTATGTATGACACTGGCGACACACGTTATTCGAGTTGGCTGTCCCACGAATTCGGTGTATAGCCGGGTGGTGTGATTGTAGGTTTTGTGTATGGTTGTTCTCTTGTTCGCGGGCCGGCAGTTGCATATGAGGTATTTTCCATGCAGGGATATTTAAGACATTGTATTGCCGACTGGGCGTCTGCATACTGCGCGAGTATTGATATAGATACTGCATGTACAATCAGGGAATTGTATTCATCTGTGGTACACGCGAAGCCTGCAGTGCTATTAAATCCGTAGGTCAGTTAATTAACCAGATTAGCCGCACGTCAGCAGGCATGAACCCAGGTGGGGAAGGCAAACGAACGGATGGGGCGGGGGGCTTGTCAGAGGTGAGGAGGCGGACAGCATTCCAGGATATTGCCGGTACATACTGGGTCATTTGCTCAATAAAGGGCGGTTTGTTCGGGTGCAGGTATTAATGGGATTATAACGATTAGGGAGGGTGGGATGAAGAAACTGTGTAGAGATCGTAACAGTGGGGGATGGAGATAGAAGGATAGGGGAGCGGGGAGGGGATAGACGAGAATGGAGGTCGAAGTAGCGGAAATTATAGCAAATCTCTTTTTTTTCTCTATTACAACTTATAGTAGATTATTTAATGTAAACACTCATTAATACAGCCACATATCCAGTAATAAAGGGTTAAGAGTATTTCCCAAAGCGGGTTAGGGGGGGGGGGGACTGGAAACAACATCTGAGTATTTGAAAGAAGGGGGGGTGTGAAGAAAACCCTATCGTAATGCCATTAGGATCAAGTGGACAAAAGCTGAAGAAATCCACCTTGACTCCTTTTGCAGAAGGTTTTCTATCCCAGTCTTGCCCTGACTGTGTGCATAGGAAACAACCACTATCAATTCCTTGGAAAAACTAGGGATTGGTTGTATTGCCTTTTATGTGCCTCCTCACGGTTCTGGAGACCGGGGTGATCGCTGGGCACCGTTTTTATGGTGCAATATTGCTAGCAAGAGTGCGGGCGACGAAATTCTCCTACCGGTTTTTCCAATATATTGTAATTTGGCAACAAGGCATGTGATCATAGACAATTTTGGGGGGATTACAATTAAGAAACACCCTTCATCTCAGAGATGGTACGGTGTCACAAGGAAAGACACATAGCAATGGCAAGGAAGTCACACTACAAGGGGTTTCTTAATTGTAAATCCGCCAAATGTCTCTTAATCACATTGAGTTGTTGCATATTTACAATATGTTGGAAAAACCGGTTGTAGGGAATTTCGTTGCGCCGTTTTGGCCAATTGGCTCCATAAAGAAACTGGCGAGCGGCACCCCCCCGGTAGGGTAGGGGTGGGTTGTTCCTAGCAACCAGAGGGGGGCAACTGGGATAATCCTTCTGCAAAAGCGGTCCAACGGTGGATTTTCACTTTGTCCACTTTGGGACGGGGTTAATGGCATTAATGAGGGTGTTTTCTTTAAACCCCCCCCTTTTATAACTCTCAGATGTGTGTGGTTCCAGTGCCCCCCCCCCCCCCTAGAACTCGGGGTTGTGGAATACACTCTTAACCTCTTTATTACTCGATATGTGGCGTGTATTAGAGATGTTTGACATAAATGAGTGATAGACTTAGTAGTTTTATAGCATAATAACACCACCATGCATACCTCTAAATGCTGTATATCTCCTTAGATTACGGATACATCTCCAGTGTTTAGTGTGATTATGTTTGCACTGTGCGGACTATGTATCTCACATCAGCATGCTTGGACAATAAGTATTCATGCTGATATAGTTAACGGCTCAGGCTGACAATGGCAGCCAATTAAGACGGAAGCGGTAGTTCCTCCCCATTCCTCCCCTCTTAGAGGGAGGGTGTTGCACGTAGTTGTTAGGGGCTATAATGGCTGGCCGACAACCACCAAAGGAGGGACGGTGGGGGGGGAATTCAGTTACCATGCAGGTCATATTAAGCCGTTCTCATTATGAGGGAATGTACTCCGTCCTACTTCCCTGGCCCTCTTCAGAGGGAGGTATATAGCTGTGGTGAGCACAGGATGGCGGTGAGGCCGCTGGACGAGGAGTGTGACATCGATCGATCAGCCATGTGGCAACAGTGTGATGGGTATAAACAAACATAAACGGGTTCACTTCGGAAACCACGCCCGCGCGAGAGGAAGCCACGCTCACGGTGATGAATGAACTGGTGAAGTGAACGGTCTTAGGTGTAAGGGTCTGACGTATATATATATATATACACACAAAAGCGGAGCTTCAACCTTAAACTCAAACAGGCACAAGTCAAAGAGGTAGCAAGGTACCAGTCTGCAGGCACAAAAGGCCTAGTACTTGCCCGAAGAAAAAAGTCTTCAACTGGAAGGCAAGGAAAAAGAAAAGATGGATATCAGATGTCTCTGACAAAGAGGTTGGTGCAAAGGAATAGTGCACGGGCCGCTCACGGGACAATGTTTCGCTGGGGGGACGGATATGTGATACCAACACTGTCCTCTAGGGGCTGGAACAGTGCAGTAAGTGTGCTTTCCAGTCCACAGAGAGTTAATTCCTCAAAGAGAAGCCAGCAGCAGCTGCTAACTAATGGAGTTAATCATCCTGGACTGAGTGAACAAGTAAGTGGTTTAAAAGACAGACTGATAGCTGCTATACTGAAAGACTGTTTTCACCAGAGAAAGGGGCAGATAGAAAGTGCTCCCCAGTTGTGGAAGCTTGTACAGAGGCCCTACAGAGGAGTTTCTCTGGGCTCAACATGAGGCTGAGTTCCCCTAGGAAGAAAGGAGGAGAGACCGTGCTGAAGCAAGCAGCGACGTCTGCTCCAAAGGACTGACAGATAAGCAAAAACACTTTATTGTTGTATGCAGAGACTGTGTTACACTGTGGCATATGCCAGGGCATGTTTTGGCTTGGGAACCAGGTTAGCTGGCCATCCAGTTAGCAAGGGCAATTGCTACAGTGTAGTTAGTTTTCCCTAAAGGAATAGGTGTTATTTTTATGTGTTGTTTTGGTTTAAAGGGACGGTGGGCCTGTTAGCATATGATTTAATGCCTGTAAATAAACCATACATAAGAAGTACAACGTTTCCTGCCTTTATCTGAGACTAAAAGATGCTACAATGTGGTGTGGGCATCACAGTATGTTTTCAAAAGTCCTCCTTCTGCAGAAACGCACGTCCGAAGACGGGAACGCCACTGTCTGATTGCATAATTGATAGCACATTGATCCAGCCGCTCCCACTTCTGAACAATACATTATTTTACATATTCGTTTTTTCAGTCTTCCTAGCAACCATCCTCCATCAGGAGACATTTTATGGAAGCGTTTTGGACAAAAATTCTTGCTGTCTCAAGCACTTTATAACGTATTTATCTTCTTGACTAAACAGCATTTTGGAACTATGCACTTTGGTGAGGTCATCATGCCATCACCAATTCCAAATGTTTTTATTAGATTATCAAATCATTCATAAATGTAAAAATGTACTGTGACAGACCTATAATTGCTCAGTTTTTCATGAAAATGTTGTGATTTTTCTGCAAGATATGACGAACAATAAAAGGGTCCCATTTTTTTTTCTTGAGCAGTGTATATTTGGGGATGAGGGCTGAGATGTAAGGGGGAGATGGGGCAGCATCGTTGAGAGCTTTGCAAATTAGAGCTAGGGTTTAAAATTTAATGCTAGCGGATATGGGAAGCCAGTGTAGTGATTTGCACAGTGTCGCAGCAGAAGTGGAGCGGTGAGTGAGGTAGAGGATATGGGAAGCCAGTGTGTGTGTGTGTGTGTGTGTGTGTGTGTGTGTGTGTGTGTGTAGGTTATGGTGGGTAAAAAAGTGACAAAAACCCTCCACAGTAAAGCATATAGCAACTGTAAATATTACTGTATGCTCATTTGCATGTCTCAGACAGGTCTGCAACCCCGCTTTTCACCATTATCACACAGCACTTCCACTGCCACAAGGGATTCTGGGAAATGACATGCAAATGAGCACACAGTGCCATCTTTTGTCTCAAGCTCACATTACATGAAGCTTTACTGTGGAGGGTTTTTGTCACTTTTTTACCCACCCTATCCTTAATAATGTGTGGTGAAGACCTACTCTCAGTCTCAAACCAGCAAAGCCAGTACAACCAACCTCACACTGAAGATACCCACAAGGTCGAAACAGTCTGTCTGAGTGGGTTTACTGGCTTTGCATCTCATCCCAGCCTATGTTTAAAAGCTGTGTTTAAAGCAGCATGCATTGGCTTAAGGGTTGTTCATGTAATGTGAGCTTGAGACAAAAGGTGGCACTGTGTGCTCAGTTGAATGTCATTTCCCAGAATCCCTTGCTGCAGTGGAAGTGCTGGGTGATAATGGTGAAAGGCAGGGTTGCAGACCTGTCTGAGACATGCAAATGAGCATACAGTAATATTTACAGTTGCTATATATATATATATCCCCCTGAGGAAGGTCCCATTCTGTAGGACCGAAACGTTGGGTTTCTGGATGTATTTTTGCTTTCACTAATACACTTTGATTTTCAACTTTGAGTGCTGTCTCTTGTTTACCAATCCTTGGAACGGTAACGTATAACTACATTCTCTATATGGGACGTGCACCTGTGGCTTACATATATATATATATATACATACATACATACATACATACACACACACACACACACACACACACACACACACACACACACACAGTAAGAGAATAAGACAATACGATAGTCTGACTTGACAGGGCTGATTTGATGAATACAATACAGAAATAGTAAAAAAAAATAGTTTCTCACCAGTCAGGTTCTTTGACAGGCACAAGACAATTTTGTTGTGCCACTGCATATTATGTATTTCTGTGAGGAAATGTCAGAATTTCTACTTATATTGACTTTCTTTCTATTACATAAAAAACTGTGGCCTGACATCACAGCTTCCGACACACTGAGGGACCACGTCAGGAACTATTGTTCACTTATCAAGTCGCTACACTCGTTGCCTTTTCAGACCCGTACTTTGTTTGATAGTGACAGCTCTCTGTGATGGAAATTTTAGTGATAAAAACTTGTCCAGAGGGAAGAAGATTGGAAACATTGATTCATTATTCCAAAAATTTGCATTCTAAAAGCATGAGATTCTTCTTTTTGTCAGAGAAAACTGCTATGACTTTAAGGCATTTTTATATAATTTAATACATTCATTTGGCACTGTATTAATTGCATATTTGTTTTATTTTTACATTTGTGTTACACTCATGGAAAATGTTGTTAATCAGTATTGCTTGACATGAGTTTATATAAAACTGTAGAAAGGAAGGGCAGACACTCCAATACACAAAAAAGTGATGTTTACTACTCTATGTTTTCACTCCCAATGGAGCTTTTCTCAAGAGTACCCAATGGCTTATTTAAGTTGGTCAGTAACTCCTCCATAAGAAGAGCCTATGTACTGTAGTCTCATTGGCTCCAAAGTGGTTAATGGAAAATAAAACTACTTACATAATCCACAGAGTGGTCTTCCAGTAAATTAAGGGTCAATGACCCCCGGGAATCTATCCTTGGGTATAATCCAAAGGCCCAATGACCCAATCATGAAAAAAAGCACACAACCCCCCAACAATGTTTAAAATCAATCCATGGACCAACCATAAAAAACCCTTTCCCCTCTCCCATACCAAAATAAAAATAACCAATATATAAAATAAAAATAAAATCCTGATGGCATTTGGATTAAGTTCCTTAAAAGTAGAACATTATGGATCATTTACAGTAGTACAGTAATACTCAATGTACCTCATTGACTAAATGTTAAAACATACACAGACAGCAATTAACATGCTATTGATTTGAAGCTTATCAGTGTGCTTTAAAGCTTTACATAGCCACAAGTCTCTTGATTTCATGCAAATTACATTATAATTAATGTATATAAAAAAGGAATTGTTAATTACCACACTATTCACTAATCAGTGAGGAATTTACCACATGGTGAGGTTAAGCTTTTCACATCTGGATCTATGGCTATGTAACTAAAGATTATATGGGGTACTACTGTATATGTGCTAGAAGGATAAAGTGGGGCAAAAGGAAAATAATTACACCAGATGCATAAAATATTTTTACTTCAGAATTGCACCACTTTTGCCTGGAAACATGGAAACATGGGATTCATCAAGCTCTGATTTGGAAAACAGCATCAACTGTCATTCAAGTTAATTGCAATTAACACCAAATCTGGTGCAATACCCAGCAGAGGGGGATGATGAATCTGCCCCCTTCAGGAATAATTAAGTGCCTGTAATACTAAAGATTTTGTTCACATGCATTATCTAGCTCATGGCTAGTTAAGGAAACTATGACTGCAATGATTTGATTATCTGAATAAACATTTAATGCTGTGTAGCCATGTCCCCTCTTACCTCCGGTGCCGGTGAGGGAGCGGCGGAGCTCTGCGGCATACCCGGCAAGCGGGGGCCCCCATCTTGTAGTTCGCGCATGCACAAATATTAACCGTTCGCTTGCGCAGAGAGGCGAGAAGTTGCGGCGGCCATTTTAGGTTAGAGTATGTGCCGTTGAGTTTTTGCGCACATGCGCAGTCCCCAGAGTTGCGGCGGCGATCTTAGTAGAGGCTCCACAAGGACATCATGTCCCAGAAGCCTGAGGGACATGCAGGTAGAATATTGACACAGTTTGGTAGTTACAGGCAGTTACAGGCAGTTACAGGCAGTTACAGGCAGTTACAGGCAGTTGCCGGAGTTGCTGGCAGTTACAGTTGGAAGAAGGGGAGAGCCGTTGAGGTTTTGTCCAGGGAGCAGTGCTCCCCTGGACTAGTACAAGGTTTGCCCCTTGGGTCCCAGATAGGTCCTAGTCCCCTTCTAGATTGTGGCTGCTATAGGGAAGACCCCAGACAGGGACACTACCCTTGAACCTTATAGTGTCAGGTGTAGCACCAGTGAAGAGACGCACGTGGCGAGCTGCAGCCTGCGGTTTGTGATCAGACCACAGGAAACTATAGACATTAGGGGACACCCTCCAGTTGGAACTCCCTCAAGAGGCGGATGCTTATGCGGACCAGAGAGAGAGGATTCAGCAGACGGATCCTTTTTGGTAATTCAGCGGTACCTGGGTACAGTTGTGCCCAGGGAGATAAAGTGCACCAACGGTCCACATGGGTAGCGCTACTCCCTACATGTGGGTGGGACTGACACTTATTGGTGGAGGACACCAGGGGTATTAGTGCCATGCAGCCTAGGTACTTTTGGGGACACTAACCCTGTGTTGTTGTTATTATTGTATTGTGTGTTATATTGTATGGTACCATTATTTCATTATTCTATTGTTGGTAAACCAATTGTTATATACTGTGTGTGTGTATCATTTCACTGTAAGTGGTCCTGAAAGGGGTTATCCCGCTGCGTTAGGATCCTTTTCAGGTGGCGGCGCTGCTTCGATGAGAACGAGTGTTCACCCTAGGCTGTCAGCTGCATAGGCACAGGCCTTCTGTTAGCCACAGCTAACAGCAGCACACGTAGTTTCCTTAGACATGGGGAAAAGGAGTTACAGTACTATTGTTTATTTTAAGTACAACAAGCTCTGCAGATAGCAGTGGAAAAAAATATCCTTTACCCTAGAGTGAGAAAACAGTAATTAAAAAGTAATTTATGAAGACCATTGTAAGAAAAACAATACTAACGTGTCTGGTGAGAAAAACATCTCCCAGTTCAAGGTGTACAGTACTGTACATAGATTCTGAAAAAAAAAGGGTACTATAGACACAATAAATGAATGTTCAAAAAAGTCTATTACACATGAAAGTATATAAAATATGTAACAACCTTTCAGTCCCAACTGTCTCCACATTGGTCATGATATTCTTTCATGTATAATACTATACTATAATTTTCATACAGTCCAGGGGGAGCATATGAGGAGAAAAGACAGTAACACAAACAATTTAAGTGCAGGTGTATTGCAATGTTGGATAGTAATGTTGATAACTTGGCTCTCTATACAGAGCCTACTCACAGGATACTGGATGTAAAAGGGCAATTTCAAATAAAGCTGCAGCTGTAACTTCTCAAAGGGTATATATGGTATTCAGAAATCCCATCCAGTGACTCAGGGGAGGTTGTTCCCATAAGGAGAGATAAAGAGAGACTACATAGCATTAGGCTACGGCCAGGGTGAAGGGAAGAGCAGAGCGAGTGAGCTGCACTCATGTGCAGTGACGTCACGTGCATGTAAGCAGGAGACCAATCTTGTCCTGTTAGAGGAAATTTGCGAGCGCGGGGAGGGGGAGTGTCATTGGGGGGGTGTCAGTGGGGTGGGGGGGTTAGTCAGTGGGACACGGGGGCGCATCTATTGCAGTAACATATATCTATCCATATATATCCATACATATATGTATATATGTATATATATATATATATATATATGTATTTTTATATATATATCTATCCCCTCTACTCTCCCCCTCTTCTCTCGCTCCCTTCTCTCTCTCCCCCCCTCCCTTCCCTCCCCCTCCCCCTCTCTTTCTCTCCCCCTGCTCTCTCTCCCCCCCCTTCTCTCTCCCCCTCCTTCCCCCATCCCTCTCTCTCTCCCCCTCTCTACTCCCCCCCCCTCTCTCACCCGCCTCCCCCTCTCTCACCCATTGCACTCTTTCCTCTGCTCTCTCTCTCCCGCCCCCCCATGTGCTCTCTCTCCTGCCCACCCTGCGCTCTCTATCTAGCCCCCGCTGCGCTCCCTCTCTCCCGCCCACCCTGTGCTCTTTATCCCGCCACTCCAGCGCTCTCTCCCCCCGCTCTCTCTTCTGCCCCCCTGCTCTCTCCCCCCCTCCCTGCGCTCTCCCCCCTCCCTGTGCTCTCTCCCCCCCGCGCTCTCTCCCCCCCTACGCTCTCTCCTCCCGCGCTCTCTCCCTCCCCCTCCCGCACTCTCTCCCTTACCCTCCCCCCTCTCTCTCCCGGACCATCCCTCCCCCCTCTCTCTCCCCGACCCTCTCCCCTCTCTCTCCCCGACCTTCCCCTCTGTCTCCCCCGACCTTCCCCCTCTCTATCTGGATAATAGTTATTTTGCACATTACTGTATTGTATGTGTTAGGGGGGTGTATTTAGTTGGAAATATTGTTTATTTTTTTTGGAGGCACAACATTGGTACCACAGGCCCCTGGGTATGGTCAGCCGGGGACACCCGCGGGACCCCCGGCCTCGCTCTGGGATCCCCGCGAGGTGAGCCGGTGACACTCGCTGGCCTGTTGTACGGGTGTTGCGCATGCAAAAATGTAAACAAAGAAATTTTTCAAAGTCCAGCTTTTTTATCACCTGCCTTTAGCTGGTGAGCTTTGTTGAACGTAACTTTCGCGTACGATAAGTTTGCATTGCTTAGTGAATCCCGGAGAAGGGCAGAATTGAAAGCAAACAGGTTATCGTATGAGCAAAGTTGGACTTTGAAAAATTTCCTGAAAAAAGCCAGTTTTAGAACCCAAAGTGCCTGTTTGCGTGGCTCTGTGAATCGCGTTCGGCGGAACATCACGTTCTAAGAGCATTCTTAAAACGACTTATCACTGCTTAGTGCATAGCCCCCTTAGACTTTTAAAACTCCTTGCAAACTTATGTATGGTTGGAGTACCCCAGAACCCCTATACCAGATTCTAGGTGACCTGGGCATTAACTGGACATCCCCTCTTAATCTAGGGACCCCTTTACCATTCCAGGGATACCACACATCCCTATGCCCCATTTACCTTTCTGGTCTGTGCTGATGCAGGAATCCCAGCGGTGGGTGATGCAAGCATTTTCAAGGGGAGATTTTGCCAGAGCAATGGTTCTCAATGTATCCGAGAATCTGACCTGATTCCCGGGTACATTTTTGGTGTGTCCAGCAACTCTGGAACTCTAGAAGGGTTCTGTTGGCTATATGTACAGTATACAGATATCATTACTTCTTTAGATTGACTAAGTGAGAGGAAAGAAAGAATCCCTATATTGTGGCACTTAGAGAGTGCACCAAAACTAAAACTTAATATTTATTGATTAATCTTAAAATGATAACTGTTTCCTGTCTCTCTCCCCCCCTCGCTCTCTCCCCCCCTACGCTCTCTCCCTCCCGCCCGCTCTCCTCTCCCTCCCCCTCCCGCACTCTCTCCCCTTCCCTCCCCCCTCTCTCTCCCGACCATCCCTCCCCCCTCTCTCTCCCCGACCCTCTCCCCTCTCTCTCCCCGACCTTCCCCTCTGTCTCCCCCGACCTTCCCCCTCTCTATCTGGATAATAGTTATTTTGCACATTACTGTATTGTATGTGTTAGGGGGTGTATTTATGTTGAAATATTGTTTATTTTTTTTGGAGCACAACATTGGTACCACAGGCCCCTGGGTATGGTCAGCCGGGGACACCCGCGGACCCCCGGCCTCGCTCTGGATCCCCGCGATTGAGCCGGTGACACTCGCTGGCCTGTTGTACGGGTGTTTGCGCAGTCAAAAATGTAAACAAAGAAATTTTTCAAAGTCCAGCTTTTTTATCACCTGCCTTTACTGGTGAGCTTTGTTGAACGTAACTTTCGCGTACGATAAGTTTGCATTGCTTAGTGAATCCCGGAGAAGGGCAGAATTGAAAGCAACAGGTTATCGTAGGAGCAAAGTTGGACTTTGAAAAATTTCCTGAAAAAAGCCAGTTTTAGAACCCAAAGTGCCCTGTTTGCGTGGCTCTGTGAATCGCGTTCGGCGGAACATCACGTTCTAAGAGCATTCTTAAAACGACTTATCACTGCTTAGTGCATAGCCCCCCTTAGACTTTTAAACTCCTTGCAAACTTATTATGGTGTGAGTACCCCAAACCCCTATACCAGATTCTAGGTGACCTGGCGCTTAACTGGACATCCCCCTCTTAATCTGGGACCCCTTTACCATTCCAGGGATACCCACATCCCTATGCCCCATTTACCTTTCTGGTCTGTGCTGATGCAGGAATCCCAGCGGTGGGGTGATGCAGCATTTTCAAGGGGAGATTTTGCCAAGCAATGGTTCTCAATGTATCCGAGAATCTGACCTGATTCCGGGTACATTTTTGGTGTGCCAGCAACTCTGGAACTCTAGAAGGTTCTGTTGGCTATATGTACAGTATACAGATATCATTACTTCTTTAGATGGACTAAGTGAGAGGAAAGAAAGAATCCCTATATTGTGGCACTAGTAGGAGGCACCAAAAAACTAAAACTTAATATTTATTGATTAACTTAAAATGATAACTGTTTGGAATAACCATAGATGCAGGACAAATTGTTATTAAAATTAATAAAAAACCGAGAGGTGGGGTAGTACATACTGTAGGGGATTATATATGAACCCTTTTGTCAGTCTATACCCTTGAAAGGTTTGTAAATGTTTTTAGAGATATCACACACAGTAAGTAAGGAGGATAGTATTATACCCTGATCCCTTGTGGGGCAACCATAACTTACACAGAGAGAATGAATATAGCTATACGATAGACACATATGTTCAGGGAAGCTATAAAAAGCCCCAATCTATCTAAGTAGCTGATCTCTAACTCAATTATCCGGACACAAACTCTTTATAAACATTGACTGACACT
>WSYH01011293.1:0-21096 GCA_036426205.1 Ascaphus truei
TGGGCTCTGTTCCTCCCTGTGTGGGCTGCCCTATCTGACGCCAATCCCCCTGGGTTACTGGGCCCTGCATCGGTGAAGTTGCCCTGATCGGGCTCCCCCAGACCCTCTCACGGTCCCGTGCAAATTGGCCGGATCTCGCTCCCCACCGTTGTGGCAACATCGATAGCCAAGCACCGTCATCTCACGCCTTGAAGGAACTGCCCGTTATAGGCGTGTTGCTGGCACCTGTTATTTTTGGGAGTCCGTTGAGACGTCCTGCAACTCCACAGGATCCCCTCTAGGCCGGAAAGCTGCCTCTCTTGGGACTGCGTTCGTTTGCTTCTCACCAGGCTCCTAACTGGTTACATCTCATTTTGCCTGGCTCTGCTGCTTCCACAGCAGTTACTCTGGGGAACGTCCTGTTCCACTTTCCCCGCTGACAAGGTGGGAGTGAGTGGGGGCCTTCCAACGCTGTCGCAGGAGGCTGGAGTCGGCTGTTCATCTAAGCCCTTCTCCCAGGTTGTTGAGAGTGGAAGGAGTTCAGCGTAGGGTCCGCCGCACGTGACTGATCATCTGCACCACCCGGCATCAAACCAACCGAACGTCCACACCCTCTTCCGGCATTTCACTTACAGGTCCTTCTGCTTTCACTGTATCCCCGCCCTCGGAGCTGGGAACGGACCTCACTCCCGTGCCTGAGTACTGTCTGCTGGCGGGGCCATCCTCGCCCTCATATTCTTCGTCACGAGTTCGCTACCCCTCTCCCAGCTGACTCTTTCGACCACGACCGCCCCTCCTTTCAACTGTCTCATGTCAAAAACCTGTGAAACCCCAGCCCCTCTCTCCCCTACCTCTCTCCGCCCCGGCCTGCCACGCGTATACTACATCAAACCTGTAAACCCCTTCCTGAGCGTGGACTCATGGTGCCACTTGGGTATGAGTCCCAGAACCATGAATTATCGCTGCTTCGTTTGGAGTTGTTTAATTTGCCACTTGTCTGAAGGAACTTGCCCAATCACAAGTTCCTCACTATATTACAGAACACTGCAACTATGGCGCTCCATCAGTATCCATCAGCTGCCACCAGCTTTAAAAAAAAACGCCCGTTAACGGGAGACCAATTTTAATAACACTTTATATTTCGGCGGCTGCCTGATTCCCCTGCCTTTCAAAAAAACCCCCCAACACCGAGACCAAACACGGGGGCCGTTGTCGAACATCAAAAATCAAACAACGCGCAACATGTGCACGCCCCCCTTGATAGGCAACAAACGACAACGGCAGAGCTCCTAACGTCCTAGTGACCTTACCCCCGGACGGCGTCACTCTCCGCAAACAGGAAGAAGTGTCCAGAAAGGTGCAAAGCACAGAGACAACAGGGAGCCGCTCTTACAATCTAGTACCCATTCTTTGCACAGGCACAATTGCCATCTCCCAATTCCCTTCTTGAATGTGCCAATTCTTTTCTGGTCCGTTTGGGTTAATCAATAACCCCACACGGCCACGCCATCACACCACTGTCCTACTCCCCGCAGCTACCGTTTGTCCGTTCCTTCATGTTAATCCCCCGTATGCTCATTTTCATACTATCACTTTTGCATTCCAGGCAATTGCATCGGCCCCCTGCCTCTGGCGCTCAACCTCCTCGGCCTCACAGGTATAGACCTAATAACACATTGTAATTCAACAAAGGCTGACATACGGCCTGGCGGCGGGTGATTGACTGTGATAGGATTTGCCGAACGCCCTATTCAGCCCACAGGCTCCCCACCCAAATCCCCCGCGTGGGAAAGGAAAATCATTCCCCATATCTACTTTGCCCACGTTTGGAGAAGTGGGCAACTAAGGGATTTCCTGTTCACACAAGCATGGGCTACAATGCCCCAGCCCACAGGCCCCCAAGCCACCTTGGGCTTCCTTCGCAATAGGTGCACTCCCCTCGCTACCGAGTACTCCTGGCCCTCATCCTCGGCTGGAAGGGGAAACGCAGGGGTGTGAGCTAGACAAATGTCCCAGGATGTCCTAATTTTTTAGCATCCATCTGGCCATCACATCCCCCTTACTCTGGGTCTTTTGATATCAACTTCCCATAGAGAGACTTACAGCTGTGGGCCTACAGGCTAGCTTTGAAGCTTGCATGGCAAGTGACCCGCTCATAGGTGTCAAAACTTTGGTTCTGGTATGCATAACTTTTTCTTACAATGCAATTACAAAGGCGGGTGGCGCAGAGAAACAATAGCATCCTGCCCTGTACATTTTACGTGCAACAGAAAGCACTTTATCAAAAAATTATATTTCCCTTAGACAAGCCATATTTTTGATAATTGTGTACTGAATGGTGTTACAACTGAAGCTGCCACCCAAATCCGGGTGCTGGCTCACTCGTTCCTAAATTAGCTCTTAATGGCAACGCTCCTGATTATTCAGCACTGCAGGGATAGACTATCCTGCCCAAAAACGGGACAGGCAATTGCATATAATTAACCACTTCATCCCAATGCGAAAATAGGGGTACACGCAGCCCCGAGCCACGCTTTATTAATGCGCTGATTACCCCCCATTTTCGCCACACCGCATCCTTCAGGAACGCCTGCAATGTGCCACTCGTCTTTTGGTTATGAGCCACTGTGGACAGACGTTCACCAGAGGTAGCACTATATTAGGAGGGCCTTTAATATGTGGAAATTATATAGGCTTTATTGTGCCTGTTCCTTTTCATCAGGACAACTATCCAACACATGGGGGGGGGGGAACAAATCTTTCATTCACTGGGAAGTAATTATAGTGAAAACACTATGCACAATTCAACATCCCCTAGTCAAGCATTTCTCCCCAGCCCCAAACATAAGCATGAAAATAGAGCCGATATAAGCAGTCTCTTAATAATGAAAGTCTTATCTGTTTATCATCTGTAGAGTAAGCTTCTCTGCTCTCCTGGAACCGCCGAGCGTGCACAGAAAATCAAGCCACCAGGTTTTAGAAGTCTATTTGGGGCCCTTGGTGGTCCCTTGAAAGCCGCGTTTGCTAACCTTTTGGCAGAGCTCAAAACAAGTGTGGTTTTTCCAAGTTCAGCTCAGGTGGTCAGCTAAAAAGAGTTCTCACTTCCTGTATTTGAATAGACAAGCTTTCTAAGCCATCTAATCATGCAGGTGTGTTTAGTAATTAGGAACTCCAGAAAGTTAACCACCACTCGATTAAAGGCCACATTACTGGAACAGGATACAATGCCCCCTGGTTACAGTCCCCCTTTTCCCCATTGTATACTATCCTAAATTGTTTAAAAAACAAACTTCTTCCACTATGTGTTTGGTTGGAGGATGTTTCTTCCTGTTTTTTCTCCTAATTGCTGCATGTATGTTATAATTTGGTGCCTTATTTTCGAGACTCTGTCTAAGCTACACGGTGCCAGATATTGGCTTTCCTCAATAATTTTATCCACTCCCATTACTCAAGTCTTTTTCGGCCCGGGAAGTGGAGGATGAGGTTAAGCGCAATTCCTTACGTCCTCAGCTCTTTAAGTGTCCCCTCTACTGAACGGCTATGGATGCATAGCAGCTGCATGGTAACACTTACATAGCTTGCCATTTGGCGTCCCTTTGTTTTCTCCTCCTTCGCCTAGCCGCTAGACTTATGCAAACCACCCTCTCAATCGTGGCGGTGGAGCTTCCTTCCCACAGCGTTGCGTGGGATTCCACAATGTCCCTGTTAATTTGGAAAAACTACGCCTATATCTCCTCTGTGAACGACGCTGGCACTAGATCCGGTATCTTATCAAGATTCCATTAGTTTCCATTTGCCTCCCGGGCTACCGGTCTAGAGCGGACAATTGGTATGCAATACGTGCTCTAACTAGATAATGATTCCGACCATGAAATATCATGGTAATCCGATCAGAGTCCGCTTGCGCCCAAATCGCCCGACAAGACCCCAGCATTAGTACCTTTGTCGCCCCCCCCCCCCCACCAGTATTTTCCGTTTGCCCACCCCCCACCCCAGCAGTAGTCCGTTGCCCCCCCCACCAGTAGTCCGTTTGCGCCCCCCCCACAGT
Organism: Ascaphus truei; assembly: GCA_036426205.1. Lineage (NCBI taxonomy): Eukaryota > Metazoa > Chordata > Amphibia > Anura > Ascaphidae > Ascaphus > Ascaphus truei. The sequence goes on from WSYH01011293.1 coordinate 4,028, forward strand.
ATTCTCCGTTTGCGCCCCCCCCCCCAGCATAGTTTGTTGTTGATCCCCACAACCCCCCTAAGCATAGTTCCGTTTGCCCCCCCCCACCCAGCATAGTCCGTTGCCTCCCCCCCACCCCAGCAGTAGTTCCGTGTTGGGCCCCCCCCCACCCCAGCCAGTAGTCCTCTTTGCCTCCCCCACCCCCCAGTTATCGCGTTTGCCCCCCCCCCCCAGCCAGATAGTCCGTTTGCCGCCCCGCACCCCAGCAATAGTCGTTTGGCCCCCCTCCCACCCAGCATATCCGTTTTGCCCCACGATAGCTCCCGTTGCCCCCCCCAGCTCAGCTTTGCCCCCACCCAGCGTAGTCCGTTTGCCCCCCCACGCAGTAGTCCGTTTGGACCCCCTCCCCCCAGCAGTGCGTTTGCCCCCACGCCATCCGTTAGGCTTCCCCCCCAGACAGTCATTGCCCACCCCACCCCAGCAGTATCCTTCCCCCACCCAGCGTATTCCGTTGTGCGGGGGGTCCCCACCCGCAGTACTGTTGCTCCACTCCACCCCACATCAGTTTCCATTTTCGCCCCCCAACGCCCAGCAGTAGTCCATTTTGCCCCCCCCCACCACCCCCAGCAGGTAGTCTTCTCCGTTTCCCCCCCCACCCCACCCCATATCATTTACTTCCAGTAGCTCCTCCCACCCCCCAGCAGTAGTCTTATTTTCCCCCCCCCCCCGTTCCCCCCCCCCCCATCCGTCTCCCTTTGCCCCCCCCACCCATCATTCCATGCCCCTCCCCCCCAGCAGTAGTATCCGTTTGGCCCCCCCCCACGTCCCCAGCAGTAGTCAGTTAACCTCCCCCCCACACAGCAGCCCGTTTACCCCCCAACCCCCCACGCAGTAGCAGCTTTGCCCCCCCACCCCCAGCAGTAGTCCATTTGCCCCCCCCCCCACCCCACAGCCACAGTAGTCCAGTTGTACCCCCCACCCCCACAGCCTAAGTAGTTCCCTTTTCCCCCCCACTCCACATCAGCCTTACACCCCCCCCCCACAGGCCCGTTCCCCCCCCACCCCACAGCAGTATCAGTTTGCCCCCCCCCACCACGCAGCCCATTTGCCCCCCCCCACCCCACACACAGCCCCCCCCCCACCCCCCAGCGCAGGCGTTTTGCCCCCCACTTAAAGCGCCGCCGTTGCCCCCCACCCCACGCCCCGTTTCTCCCCCACCCCCACAGCAGCCGTTGCCCCAAACAGCAGCGTCAATTTGCCCCCCCCCCCACCCCAGCAGCAGTCCAGTTTTGCCCCCCCCCCACCCCAGCAGTAGTCAGTTTGCCCACCCCCCCCACCCCAGCAGTAGTCAGTTTGCCCCCCCCCACCCCAGCAGTAGTCCCTTTGCCCCCCCCTCCCCCCACCCCAGCAGTAGTCCCTTGCTCCCCACCCACCGCCCACACAGCCCGTTTGCTCCCCCACCCCACAGCAGCCCATTTGCCCCACCAACCTCAGCAGCCGTCATATTTGTTCCCCCCCCCCACCCACAGCAGTCAGTTTGCCCCCCCCCACCCCCAGCAGTAGTCAGTTTGCCCACCCCCCCCCACCCCAGCATAGTCAGTTTTGCCCCCCCCCCCCCCAGCATAGTCCTTTGCCCCCCCCCAGCATAGTCCCTTGCTCCCCCACCCCAGCAGTAGTCCGTTGCTCCCCCCCACCCGCAGTAGTCCTTTGCTTCCCCCCCCAAGGTCGTTTGCCCCCCCCCCCGAGTAGTCCGTTTGCCCCCCCCCCCACCCCAGCAGTAGTCCATTTGCCCCCCTGTCACGGTAACTTATGACTGGCTGTAATATACACCAAAATACCTGGGGTTGACTGAACACCTGAGATAATGAAAATATAATTTATTCCTTAAAAGGTGAAACACACAAGATATACAAATACCGCAAAATATACCGTACTAAGTGTGGAATGAAGTAACAGGATCAACGACAGAGTATGCTGGACACTGGTTTATATGCAATCTTCAGTCTATACCTTTATTGAGTGTAGCCATGGAGAACAATACCTACCCCAATCTCTCCTTGCCACCTTCACCTGAGGGCAAACCTTAACACCCGCCCACCTGGGTGGATATTATTCTAATCGGGGGGCTTAAGTTTCTCAGTTCCCCTCCCACAGCCTGGCGTCTTCAAGTCTAGCTTGGCCAGGATCTCCTTGTCCAAGGTGAATTACAACCCAGTCCTCAAGTACCCATGTCCTGCATTCCATGTGCTTGCATACCCACGCAGGGTGGGGAGTCTTTGATCAAGAGTTTATATATATACCATTGGTCTGCATATCCTGACATTACCATACCAGATGGGCTCTGAGTTTTTTAATACCAGACCCAAAATCAATTTATATTTAATACCTTCATATATTAAAATAATTGGTTCTGCTGGGCCCAGTGGGCTGATACTTGCCAGCCCTTCAGGCCGAAAGTGACTCTCCATTGTGGCCAAGTTTCAGCTCTCTGCGACCCCCAGAACCGGAGATACACCAATGCACTTTAAAACACTTTTTTAATACAGGATTCTTTGCTTTAAAAAGGAATCTCTGTTTTTCACTCTTTCCCATTGAAACCAACGGGCTCTACCACCATAGGCTTTTAATAGAGCGACTCCACCATTGAAGTCAATACACTGGCGACACACTTTATTCGAGCTCGGCTAGTCCCACGAATTCGGGTATACCCGGGTGTATTGAGGTTTGTGACTGTTTTCTGCCCGAGTGCATTGAGGTATTTTCCAGGCAGGGATTGAAGCATTTTATTCCCTCTGGCTGCAATACTGCACAGTATATATATATATACTGCATTACAATTCATGAATTTATGCCATCTGGTAGACACGCGAAGCATTGCAGCCTATTAAATCCTAATCATTATCATTTAACAGATCAGCCGCCCATCAGCCAGGCATGAACCCAGGCTGGGAAGCCAAACGCAACGGGGCTTGTCAGAGGTGAGGAGCGGCGCATTCCAGGTATCTGCCAGGTACATACTGGGTATTTGCTCGAATAAAGTGTGTCGGTGCAGTAGGTTCTGCCGCCACAGACTTTCAATGGGGAAACTCCGCCATTGAAGTCTATGGAAAAACCAAAATTCTTTACATTCGCCCATACTCCGTCTGGTTGTTCGGAGAGGGCTGGAAATGGCCATGCAGGCAAGCCGGAACGGTGACTGCATGCGACCCAAATCCCAGCCCTCTGGTCCTCACAGAACCGGAGATATGGGCTTACACTTGTTACAATTTCGGACTTAGCCGTTTTAACGCCACGTGGCTTTTCCCCATCGGAATCAATGGCCGGCGCCGCCATAGGCAATGCATGGGCGTGCGTTGCCATTGGATTCAATGGGACCTCAGCTCCACCATTAAAGTCAATGGCGCGACCCTCTTCATGAGTACGACCCCTTACGGGGGTCCCTCATTCCCGGACCCGATGGGGGTCGTGTGTGGGGGTTCCTAGGGGCTAGGGGCAAAAATAATTTTATTTCTGGGTGCCCTAGAACCTAAGATTCCCACGCCAATTGTCGTTGACCTTGAACTCAGTGATAAAGCTCTTTTCAAAGACAATGTATCCACTTCTGCGGTTTTGCGGTTTGGATGGCTGCCAACCTGTTCCTGGAGGTCGACATCGAGGAATCCCCATTGAAGTCAATGGCCCCATTGACTTACAATGGGAAAACGCTGCTCCTCCTCTCGGACGCCACCTGCTGGTCTTCACTGGAAACAGGCCCAAAACCGCTAGATCCGCCATTGAAATGAATGGAGCTGCAATGGCGACCTATGGGACTGTAACGGTCATATCACCCCACCCAATCGCATATACCGCGTGCGTGGAGGGAACATGCAATGTTACCAAGGGGGTGCGTGTTGCAATACCTGTTGGCTCACAGAAGGCTGAGCATCCGCTAAGTGAACCTGGGGCAATGTATTACAATATTAATGATGCAGCGCCTCCACCTGCGACGGCTCCCACCAGAGGGGGAGTAGTTCCTCGCAGGACAATACACAATGACCACACAGACAGCTCTATATAACTATTGACTTTACTACATGCAGCAACTTATCACATTACATCTCAACACATGCGCCACGGCGGACGCTAACCACTCTAGGCGTCACGGCGGACGCTACCACCTCCTAGGCGTCACGGCGGTACGCTACACCTCTAGCTTCACGGCGGACGCTACCACCTCTAGGCGTCACGGCGACGCTACCTCCCGCAGATTGACCCCACCCTTGTCCAGTAACCCCCACCCAAATGTCTTGCACTCCCAAAATCATATACCAATGTCTGCATATGTAGTGTGACTGCGCAGCCACTATGTCTGGTTGGCCTGGTTGGTGCACTGAGTTGCAGGTTACCTGCCCGGGCTCAGCCACGGGTACCGCGATATCACCGGATTCCCCCCGATCCGACGTTGTCCTCCACACCGCGCGTTGGGTGAATTCCACGCGGATAATATCACCTTAGTCCCAGGGTCTTTGATAGTGTTTCTGAGCCCAGAACCCACCTCGCAGGGCCGCACGGCTTTAGCACTGTGTCCCTGACTAAGCTACCAATAAATGGGTCATGTCCCTATCTAGGGCCTGTCCCTATACTCCACAAGCTATTAAGTGGCTCAGGACCTAACTGGGGGCCTGGGGGCTGCTGGCCTAATGCAGAGGGTCACTGACCCCTGCATCCACCTCTTACCCCTAGGGTCGGATCCTGACTGCCTCTGTCTCTGGCAAAACCCCGCAAAATGTATCTCCTTCGGGCAGGGAATCCTGGCCTCATTGGCTCCCCACTCAGGTGTCTTGCTGCCCCTATCCCCCTGGGGCTGGCCTCTATCCCCTCTCCGCGACCATGTTCGCTAGCTATCGGGCCTCCCGCGCTGGGTTGGGGCACTGCGCATGCGCAACAGCCCTACCATGGCGGCGCCCTGCTTCCCGAGCCGCCGGGCCGATAGCAACGCGATCGCGGCCTTAGCGACGGCCCGATCGCGTCCCCGGCAACCGGCCTGCTCGCCGCTCGCGTCCCTAGCTACCAGGGATCTCGATGCCGCTCGCGTCCCCAGCAACCCAGCAACGCGCGGCTCGCGGGACAGCAGGAAGGGGGGGTGAGTGCTCCAGGGGGGACCTGGCTACACTTATATTGGCTATTTCAGCGTCACTGTATCCTGCTGTGTCTGACAGTGTGGAAAAGATTCCAGTGAAGTCTGCAAATTCATCCATGAGTACAAAGTGTCATCACAATAGTTTGTAAAAATAATTGCAAATACGTAAAGAAACAGATTCCTCTGTGTATGCAAAAACAGGGAACCCCAAGTTCATCAAGATATGGTGCACAGTTCATATAAATTCATCAATAAAAACGCTGCAACCAGCACACAAATTTCAGTTTGATCCAGTTGCTAATCCCATAGACAACATTAGTAGGTATATTACCAGATGGAGGTCCAGCAAATGAGGAGACAGCACACCAGGAGTATATTTCATATGTTGATTGTATTGAAGAAATACAGGTACCTCAGCCAACGTTTCGGTCTGCAGAGAGAGACCTTCCTCAGGGCTGTGCAATGGTCTACTGACTGTGACTTCTACTTAAAACCCCACCAAGTGTCACCTAACACCCAAAGAACCAATCTAAAGCCATAGACAACACATACATCAATATGTAACAGCTGCCAAGTATATTCATTACCTGCATGTTGTGCAGTCAGGTGTCATGCTTGCGTACCTGCCTCCCTCGTGCATTCGGGTGTCCGGCTCTCTGTGATGATGTCACAGCATAGGACGGTGTTTACCTAATCCAATTACTGGCGTCAGCGCATCTAGTGCACATGTGCCAGTCAGAGCGACGTCCTCCACGCTGTATAGCGTGCGTCTAAGTCTCGCAGTGAGTGCCCCTGTTCTGGACGCACCACTGCACATGTGCAACTACGGGCATTCAATGTTGTCATGGCAACCCGTGAGGGCCATATATATATATATATATAAAAAAAATCTATAATAATAATAATTATGCTTTCTACGAGCTAGTAACGAAAGCAGAACTGAGAGCTTTGGCTACATCTTAAAATGCGAGTATTGTGTGAAGAATGAGTAATAAAGAAAGGAGAGGAACATCTCATAGTTATGCCAACAAAAAGTGAATCACATAATCAGAAATGTTTAGGATAAAATGTGTTTTTATATGGGAGAGATTTTAAGATTTGGCTCATTTACGAAAACAGCTTCTCACGATTACAAATTCTGTGGAACTGGACTTCAGGACTCTCTTAATATATATGTAACGGGTATTCCCCCCCACCCAATCGCATGTATGGCGTATGTAAGGGGAACCTATATGTTACCAGGTGTGGTGCGTTATACCTGTCAGGCTCACAGGAGGCCTGAGCCTCCGCTAGTGAGAGCATGGGGTGAATCTCTGGAACGTTCTCGTCGGTCAGCGCCTCCACCTATGTAGGATTCTATAGGAATGTAGAATGGGCCTAGCATAGGAACCCACCCAGAAACCACATACACCAGGGTTATGGCTAAAAGGTTTACTGAACGAGCAAATAACACATCATCACATCATATTGTATAGCAACACAACACAGAGTATCATACTTTCACAGTGCAACATCATCAGTATGCACAACTATATATATATGCCACCCACTGCCACTAGGTGGCAGCTATAATCTTGCCCCTAACAGGGCTATAACCTCCTTACACAGTATCCCCAAAGACCTTGTACCCAAAGTCCCAAGAGTCCCACAACCCCACCCACGTGTGGAACAGCGCTGCCCACTAAGATGAAGTGTATAGGTGGTGTACTTGGTGACTTGGATAATACCTGCCCGGTGCTCCTGCTACCGGGTGTGCAGATGACCTTTGCTTGGAATCCCTTGCTCCAGGAGATGATCCAAGATGCCTCTGCCTCAACGGTGGGTGGCTCCCGCATGGTGTGATCCACCTTTATAATGTCTCTTTTCTCTGCTAACGCAGAGGATGTATTACCTTCACAGCAATTGCCAGGATAGTCACGGTTCCTGGCTGGACCCTCACTTGTCTAGGTTCTACAGGACCCTCTCCCTAGTCTAAGGGGAGTCCCTGTAATAACCACAAGCTGAGGTGAGTAGGGCCTAGCTGGGGGCTAAGGGGAGACTTCTGGCCTAGTGCAGGAGGCTACTTTCCTCCCTGCACAAACACACCCTCCCCTCTCTGTGTCCCAGCTCCTAACTGACAATCCCTGTCTTCACACAACATTGTTGCAACTTTGCAGAATGAGAATCTGTCAGCCTTATTGGCTGTCTGGCTGCCTGTGACCAGGGTGAAAGTGCAGTCCCCAGAGGCTGCTGGGAATTGTAGTCCTTGGTGGCTCTCTTTAACATTGGGGCCTCGTGCGTGCTGTGTAATGGCCGCCGCTGCTAACTGCGCATGTGCGAACTGGGGGATGTCCCTGACTATGGAGCGCCTCTTCTCACTCCCTGTAATGGCTGCCATATCGCATCTGAGGCTATACTGCACGCGCGCGAACTTCCGCGTATGCGCAAACGCACACAAGATGGCGGCGCCCTGTAGCTGATGTTGCCTGGAAGCCCCCGGTGACGCGATCACCCCTGCAACTGCCCTCACGCTGTCGCAGGTAAGAGAGAGAGAACCGAATGTCTGGGGAGCCAGAGGGGACCTGGCTACATATAATATCATATCATATAATATCAGGAGCTATGAGCTGAGTTGCTGCATGAGCTCTCCTTATTGTGAAGCAATAAAAAGATGAGGTGAATCCCATTTAAAACTGTTAGAGACTAATAACAATCATAACGTGTAACCCCCTATGGGATTACTACTATGCCTTAAAAGTTTAAGAAGGTTAATTGAATGGGTAGTTACAATTGTATCGTCTCTATCCATCACATGGGATAGGATGACTAGGCAAAAACTAGCCACACCCACCTTCTAGAAGGTGCCTAGTGATGTCACTAAGTAAAGATACTTTTTAGAATTCAAACCCGTCCCCTAGTAGCCATAGTGATTAGTGATGTCACTATGGGGTATATATAGTGGGAATGGAATATTGTAGTTCAGGTTCGAGGAGGTAACAAGGTGGAGGAGCCTCACAGTTGAAGTGAAGTCCTGTTTAATTGTATAGCTATTTGTAGTAATTATGTCCTGTCAACCTTACTGTTTTTAGTTGGAGAATTTGCCCCCTGTATCTAGGTCCCTTAGTAGAAGCCAACATGGGGTATCTGCCAAGTGACAGGATCAAGCATGGTCCTACACAGAGGGTCTTTAGCGTAAGGATTTCAGAGCACTAATATGGATCAGCCAGGCGGACTGGTGCTAATGCCAGCCTAAGTTACATATGTAGGGATGGGAGGACGAGCCCACAGCTACCTCCCATAGGTCCCGGTATAACGAGGGTACTCTAAACACAAGGCAGAGAAACAACCCAGAGCTTTATAGTAAAGAACTAAGATTGTACCTCCACAGCGTATGAGAGCAGCAAAGGCGATGAAGCCTAAGGCCGCGTCCATGTTGACCGTGCTCGTGGTGTCACATGCGCCTGTAGCTGCAGCGATTTGTAACCTAAGGGTACACACGACCAGGAGGCGCGGCCGTGACGTCACGCAGCTAGTTCGCCCTCATTGGGAGAACCGCTCATTTGACCCGACCATCGCGCGACAAACAAATTTATTTGTATCCTCAAGAATCACGCTGCGCTGGCGCTTCTCATCGCGTGCGCAGTTGCACACTCTATGAACTGCAGCATTTTGATCGTGCCGCACTCACCATGGACGCGGCCCAAGAAGAATATTACATCCCTAGGCTGAGATGATACCAAGTGCTGCAATGCGGCAGCGCTATTCTGTGACGTCACCCAGCGCCGAGCAGCATCTTGATTTATACCGGGGAGGGAGAGCAGAGGAGTTTTGGAGGCACGGCCGTGAGTGGTTTGCCTTCATTGGCTGAACCGTTCACGTCACACGGCCGTCGCGCAAAAAAATAATTCTCAATCCCTTCCCCAGTTGTCCGCTGTGCAGTACGTCACGCCGCGACCGTCGCTTGCAGTATAAGCAGTTTCATTGTTTTGGCATTGCTACATGCGATGCTGCACGCAGTTTTGGGTGTAATCACGGCCTTAGAGTAGTAGTGAGAGCTACCAGGGAAAAATCCTGTAGGTAACGCATCATTTGTACCGCATTGGTGTCCAATGTGAATGAACTGTGTTATCAGGGGATTATCACAAGTATGCAAATAAAGATGGTTTGTTTTTATAAAAAAAAAATTTTTTTTTATATATATATATATATATATATATATATACATACATATATACATATTCCTTGCGCCCTTCATTCTACCTCATATCATACACGCCCAGACAGCCCGGATGCCAGCACACTGAGAAGATACATAGACACTGAGCACCTTGTTGTAGCACTCTTTTTGAGCCGGGTAAAGAGGGGCTACACCAGTGGTGGGATTCTGCCGCTTTGCACCGGTTTGTGCGAACCTGTTACTAAAAGTTCACAACTTCGCCGAACCGGTGCTTAATTTGGCGGCGGGCGGCATCAACTAGCATATTTTCCCTGCTTTCATCTCAATCAATATGCCTTGCGCTGCGTCAACTGGCACCGCGTTGCCATGCCAACTGGCATGCCACGTGACGTAACTGCATCACGTAACGTACGTTGCTATGACAACGAGACGCTACATGACGTCACAATATTACGTGGCGTTGTCGTGACGTAAACCGCATCACGTGGTGTGCCCGTTGGCATGGCAACGCAACCCATTTGATGCCGCACGACCATATTGATTGAGATGAAAGCAGGGAAAAGATGCTGGTAGACGCTGCCCGCCGCTCGGACAGATAAAGGTAAGAACCGATTATTTAAATGTTAGAATCCTATCACTGGGCTACACATATAATAAAATATAACATACACAAAATACAACAGCAAGCCCCTCCTAGGAAGGAGTTTACTTTCAGATATAGACGATGCTGTTAGGGTAACGAAATAAACCTCTGATCTATCACTACATGTTTGGAGGTACAGATACATAAATTAGTACATAAGATGTTGAAAGTCACTGTTATATTATGAGATTAGCCTGGAAAGTGAACGCTGGCTGGATCCTCTCTCTGTCGTCGCCAAATAGTGTCTGTGATAAAGCAAATGTTTATGGTCCAGATAGAAGAGAGCAGTCTTCCTGTTATGGGTTATTGCAGTTCTGCATCCCTTCATGCCGGCTTAATGAGGCAGGGGACACTAGATCAGAACTGAGACACTTCTTCGGAATCGGACATGCAGCCCGAGTTTGCTGGTATTGAGGTAGATTTGCAGAGCAAATCTGGATCACGGGGGCCATTCCTAAGCAGGAAATGTAAGCAGCGGTTTTTAATACATCAGATGTGCTGAGATAATTAGGCCCAATCACCTTGGGCTGTAAGATAATGTTTGACGTTTGCTACATCCCCATCTGAGGGTGTTCAGAGGGGAGTTGTGCTTTTGATCACATTTAAGGGCACATTCAGCTGCAGTGTAAAAGAACTGTATATCACAGCAAGCTCCTTTTCCAGGGTGAGCAACCTTTGAGTAATAATTTGTCTGATACTATGTCAACTGATTTGCTACTTGTTGCACATAGGCAACAACGGGTGCATCCTCTCCCTTCCCTTCCCCGGTGCAAAATGCCAGTCTGTGTCCGGGCACCCCCTGCTCTCGCTAACCAGACATCAGGGTCGGGTTCTCTGCGGTTACAGGGATTATCCCTTGTCGTTGATTTCGTAGAAGATATAATGGTGCTTTATCAAGTGCAATTTCCTTGGGAGGTTCCCAAGAGACCACTCTGGTGTTTCCAAGAGGTGAGTCTGCCACTAACCGGTTCTACTGCAAAGGGTCGTCAGTCAGGACACTTCGGGTGGAGGTAAAAAACGCTGAATTCAGCAGATGTCCCCACAGGCAAACACCAGGTACAAATATACCTGCAGCTCTGCTGTGACTGACCGAAACGGTGATTGTCTTCAATAAATGTTGTAATTTTTCGTTAGTCCCCTGGAGTGCTGCTCTCTTCTCTTCATAAATAGGAGATTTGTACTTGCTAACTCTTTACGAGTGTCAGAAGAGCCGTCATTTAATCCCATCTCTGGCAAAACAGATGCCCTGATCTCTAGATTCTATTAGTCTCATACAACACAGGCCAGGTCAAGGGTTTAACAGGCCATAAAAAAAAATATATATATATTTATTTTTTGTCAAACTGTAGCCGCATTAACCCCTGGAGCACCAGATTGATTAAAATACATATTATCCCCTGCCATTTTTAGTCCAGCTAACAAAACCTGAGAACTTAAAAAAAACAAAAAACAAAACATGTTTTCTATTAGCAAGGTTACATTTGGAGCAAAGGTGCTCAAGTTCAGTGCTCAAGGGCTACCAAGAGGCCAGGTGTTCAAGATGTCACTAGTTCGTACTAATCTAACATACCGGTACCAAAAAAAATTGTCTTTAATAGCACCCTTGATTTAGAGGTATTTTATATGGGGTGAAGGAGCGACTCCGTATAAGTAAAGGCACTGACTATAAACAAGGGCACTGCTTTTGAAGCAGGGGAACCTGCAATTCCTTGTGACCTTGAGAGAATCAGATTGTAAGGTCAACCGGACACATTATTCCTGCAAAAGTGTATGTACAGCGCTGTGTACACCATCCGCACAATACAAGAGCGGGGGGGGGGGGGGGGAACTCACTATTCTATCTCTTGTTCAGTGTGGGGTTTTATTGGTGACACCACAGGGCACTTCGCTTCCCGAGTAAATGATTCCTAGGTTCTCTCTATCACATACAGTGGATTATCCAAAGATCGTGCCACGTTTCTTCTGTGCATAGAAATCATGAAGTCTGAAATGTGTGGGGGAGGCACAGTCAGGATTGTGTTTGTTTGTTTCTGCTGCTTTGCTAGCCTGGACAGAAAGCTAATGCAATACTGCCATCTACTGCTTGCAAGCACGTTACAATTATCACGGATGTTTAGTCTGAGTGAACCAGACTCCTTTGTGTAATAAGAAAATGGAGGCTAGTGATGAATAGAGTATAAGCACGTAACCCATTCTTGCTGGAGGGCAACAGAACAAATTGCAGAGCAACATATTGGCCAATTCAACGAATGCCACAGTGAAAAGTTTTGCTATCAGTGCACGGTGGTCGCAAAACATACAGATTATGTCTCTTGAATATTTTGTTTGATCACTGCCTTTAAGAAGGGGAATCTGTTTCCTGAGGAATAATAATAACATACATCTTTTCTTATATACCACTGACCATGTAGGCAGCAATGTACACCTTTACAAGCACGAGCCCCTGTCCTGGAGAACTTAAAATCTAATTGCTAGTGTTTGAGGCACAGGGATACAAGGGGAATTGACCATTTATTTATAAAAAAATGTTTTACCATGACGTAATACACTGCGAGTTACCTCTCGGTTTCAAGAATGTCCTGGGCACAGAGTTCTGATGACAAATACATGGTTACATTAAGTAATGGGTTATACAGTATGTATAAAGACATTGCATTAACAGTTTTAACATATTTTATCTTTTAAATGTATGAATAATTACTGAGCCTCTGATTGAGCCACCTGTGCTGAAGCAGGGATATCCTGAAAACCTGACCTTTTGTGGAGGGACGGGGGGGACGCTTGAAGACTGGAGTTGAGCACCCCGGCACTAGGAGAGACTATCCCTAAGAAACATACGCATATGCACTTTTGTGTCGCATTAGAAACGGGTGGTAGTGAGAATACAGTACGTTTGTGTTGACGTACGTAGCTGCAGCTTTCTTCAGTTCCAGCAAGATTCCGAGAAACGTCTCAAGTCATTTGTAATGTTTAACTTGGCAAGAGCTTTGCACAAGGCTAAACTAAATCCTTTTTACCTCGTCCCCGCAAGATGGTGAGAAAGACGTTTTGCAGCAGCAGCAGCACCAGCAGCGAAGAGCCCTGCATCAGTGACCAGGCCATACCAATAACATTATATTTTGGGTGGTTTTTTTTGATTTAAGGGTCGTTACAAAATCATTTGACAAGCACAGCTGGTTAATATTTACAGTTCCGTAGTAGATGATGGGGGGAAAAAAGACATATGTCCATCAAGTTCAACCTAGGTTAACTTTAGTCGACAGATTTGTCAGAACATTGAATAATTAAGAGGAAGAATTATAGTGTTTTTGCTTGGCCAAATAAAGCGTGATACTTCCGAGAGATAATAGATACAGATGTAGCAGGCTTAACGCTGCATGGGGTCCCATTCAGAAGCATGGATCCCCCACAGCGGCACCGCGGCAGACACTGTCCCCAGCGCCGAGGACAGTAAGTCTTACTACATCTGTAAAGCACCAACGATACTTAAACGGCAAGAAATAGTTCAGATCTAAGCTTTTTTTTTTACCTCCAGATTTGGAAAATTTGAATGTATTTTTTTTTGTAATATAATCGACATACATAGAAAATGTCTGTAAGTTACACCCACACATCTGGCAGATAGTTATTGAGACCAAATAGTTGTGGTCTGGGTGGAGCTAAAATGTTGCTGGTGTACATAAAGTCTTATGAGGAAAAACAAAAACATGACACTGAGTACATTGGGAGAGAGGGATGAGGAAGAATGAGTTTTCATGTGTCGTTAGCGTATTCCTAAAATACAGCAGGGTAAAAAGTGCTGAAGAAAAATGCCAGCAGAAGCCATGAAATGAAGGTAGTTTAGTTTACCTCTGGAACGTGGAAGAACGTTCCAGGTTGGTTAAATCTTTTCCGTCTTTCCCACCTTGAAAGATAGTGGCTACCTGTGATACGTGTCCCATCAGAAGTGGTTGGGCAAAAAACAAAATAAGAATTAAACACTGGTTGGTAGATGCATCAAGGATCCCATTGTGGCTTGAGGAACAGGGAGTAAAAACTTAATGCTGCAGACCAAGCAATGTCCTACATATGTGTTTTAATTTTTTTTTTTATTATTAAATCAGTTCTGTTCTATGAGAAAATACTTGTAGCATTTATTTTTTTCAAACAACTCTGAATTACATTTTTTATGTATTGTAATGTAACAAGCATTTTTTATTTCTATAGCAACCATTCACAAAGTCACTTCCTCTTCTGAAACCGGCTCTGGCACTCCTCCTTTTTGAGGACTGCCCTGTTTATAGCAGTGCACCAATTTTACCTGGTCACATGATCTTCAACAGAACTTTTTCAACTTTGGTTCTCTTCTGCTGCACTAACAGCCATTTAGTGAGCCACCGAGCCACATCTTCGCAGATAGATTGGCAACTTAGCTAATTACTTATCATTGTGTGGATTGTATTGATGCACATATTAAAGGGAGTGGGGGGAAACTGCAGCTTGGACTGCTGCTTTAAGGCCAAGTATTTAGAACCTCTGAAAAAATGCCAGTGTTTGTTGTGTAACGGGTATTCCCCACCCAATTGCATATAGAGTGTATGTGAGGGGGAACCTATATGTTACCAGGTGTGGTGCGTTATACCTGTCAGGCCTACAGGAGGTCTGAGCCTCCGCTAGTGAGAGCTTGGGGTGAATCTCTGGAACGTTTCTTGTCAGCGCCTCCACCTATGTGGTGCGAATCTAGAGTGTAGAGTGGCCCTCACATAGGAAACAGTCCATAGTACCAGCCCACACCAAGGTTATGGCTAAAGGGTTTACTATATGGCAAATAACACAACATAACATAGCAACAATATGACATTGACAGTGTCCCTCTATAACACTATAGGCATACCTTCCGGCCCGGGCACCCACGCAGGGCTTTGTAACCCACACGTTATCAATAGTCCCAAATGTCCCACAATACCCCAAGTGATTGACTGTTTGTAAAGTTGGTGCATTATAGATACTCCCGGCACACACGTCCGTGCCCGGTGTAAAGCTCTTCAAAAAGGGTCGACGCAGGAACAGGAATCCGCCTCCGCGTGAGGTGTCTCCCTCGTGGAGCGTCGCACCCCAGATGTCTCTTGTAGTAGAGCCTGTCTGAGCCCAGACGCAGGCCGCGATCACTGCGTGCAACTGGCACCGGTGTGTCACATAGAACTGGTATATAGAAAGCAAACCCCCCCTTGCACTGAAAGGGGCCTTTCCTGAAACTGCCAACTATTGCTGTGCTGCACTGCAAGCCCACTGTCCTTTCTGGTCAGAGCACCACAGCACTGGCAGCTGTGTCAGTGACAAGACTCAGATTTAGATTAGGGCAGGGTCCCTACCTAATGGGCCTTCCCTATGAACTACCCCACTACCTCGTGGGGAGTGGGGCCTACCTGGGCCTGGGGTTTCTCTGGCCTGGTACAAGCAAGCCCTGCTCTGTTTCACTACTCCCCAATCTCTTCTTGGATCCAACTGACAAAACCCCTGTCTGTACACAACATTGTTGCAACTTTGCAGCATGAGAGCTGCCAGCTCTATTGGATTCAATGCTGCATGTGACCAGGGTTGAAAGTGGAGTCCCCAGAGCTGCTGGGATTGTAGTTCTTGGTACAGCTCTTCCTATGGGACACGCGTTGCGCGATCTTTACTGCGCATGTCCTGAAGCTGTAATGGCCGCCGCTACTCTTACACTGAGCATGCGCAACTTCCAGAGCTCTTGCACACATGTAATGGTCCACATCTATGCTTGCCATCCTCTGTGCATTGCACGGCACAGGCGCGACGACGTCAACCCGCCCCCCACCTCCCCCTCACCATGCCCCCGATGCTCTTACGCCAACTCCTCCCACTCATCGCAACACATTAAACTGCATCCTCCAGCTCACCATAGCCCCGCTAAGCGCTCCCCCATCAGCACACACGCAGGGGGAAAGAAACCTGCAGACGGGGACCAGAGGTCCTGGCTACACTCCCCCTGGGAAAATACCAACGTCCCTGCTTGGAGGACAGCGTCACACAGCACAATAAAGTTTATAATGAAAATGCTTGCATAGTAAACAACTTAACACAGGTGCTTTAACGTTATTGGTACATGGCATATCACACACAGTAATACCCGAGGCCATCTCTATGTTGCTGTTTGCTGAGACCAATTGTGGGGTGCCCTTAACTGATAATGTGGGGGTACCTCACTTTGACTTTGGTGAGCCTCCGCCTGGTAGTCTCCGTTCACCACCTGGAGTCTCTGTAGACTCTTTGAGATTGTGGTTATGGTGCACAGTCACTGTTCCATATTACTTCCTCCCCCTGTGGAAGGAAAGTAGCACAGTGTCTCGTGGCCAGACCTTACCCGGCCATCCGCGGCATGGATGCGGTAGGCCGAGGCTGACCCTTTCCGCTTCCACCCATGGTGCATGGAGCGCTCCTTTTGGGTTAAAGGAGGAAAATTTCACGTATCACTCACAACACAGTTCTTGTGCCCTACGCACGGGAGGCTTCCACTGGGAAGCAGCGATATCAATGTCTCAGTACTCAAATTCTTGTTCAATCCGCAGTGTAAAGGGTTGATACCTTACCACTGCGCGTGATTATGTTGGCCAACATGTCCTCGGAACCGCTGTCAGTTCCCACCCTCGCTGTCTTGGGGACCTTCCCCTTGCACTTCTGGGGCAGTCCCACTCACTGTCTTGAAACTCGGGAGCGTTGGATCCAGTCCTGGGACCATTTGGGTTGGAGCGCACGGACTCCACACTCAGTCAGTTATAGTAATACTTATGGCAGCACTGACATCATGATGGGCTGACTTTCCTCTCACCTGGACGCATAGCGGTGGTCTGGTCCACTCGCACCACTGGACAGCAATCTTCCAAGGGGACACGTCCGCCGGACACGCGATGCCGAGTGGAGCCAATCGCCCTGGTGGCCAGACTTAAGAGCTACCGTGCTCCGCGGTCACCTGAAGCTCACACCCACACCCCTGGGGCAGTCAACTCACCCTTGTCGTTGTTTGGTACTATACCCAAGCCTAGGACCGATGGTACCATCGTAGTATGGGCCGGACTGCCGTTGTAGGGCACACGGCCCACATGAGGGTCCGCTGCAAGTGATGGTAGTTGTTTCTTTGTCGGCAGCTTCACTTGAGTGGTCCGCCGTTTTGGCCA
>WSYH01011294.1:0-21096 GCA_036426205.1 Ascaphus truei
GAGTGGTCTCTTTCAGGTACAGTGGAGACAATCTGTGCTTTTATTCCTTGTTATGTTCTATGTACACGAATCCATGGGTACTTCCTTGATCTCCTTGGGATTTCGTGATTCCCAGAATCACCGAAACTCCACGAACCCCCAGATAAGGAAATGAACAAAAGCAAAAAGGGGTCACACCCTGAAGAGGACACTCTTGTAAGTGTATTCAGTCCACACGGGGAAGTTGAAAAAAGGGGTTAACAACAACCATCAGTAGTACTGCGCAATGGTGTACCCTTTTACAATTCCCAGGTGTATGAAAAGATAGCAGCAGCAAAGGAAACAACAGCCATCCACTTCAAGACTTGGACTTTTGAGACCACTCTTCAAAGACTGGTTTTGTTTCCTATGGACACAGTGACTCTTTAAGCGCCAGGTATCTCATTTCACCTTCACTTTTGGGTATAGAATGTGGGCATATTGATAGAGGCTTATAGCCTATACAATATTTTTAAACATCTCTGGCTATTTGATTAGGCAAGCATCTTTAATATTGCCTTTATTTTTTTTGTATTACATTGGTGCTACAATTGCAATATTTCGCAGGGTGCCTGCTGGCAGCACGGAGTAGTAGTGTTAAACTGTCCTGCGCATGTGCTTAAGTGTTATCACGTACTGGCCCTGGACTGAGGTTATGTTTAAGTCTTTTACTGACTCCTCCCGTGCCGTCACGTTATGCTGACGTCACGTATTGGGTCCGCCACATGGCAATGGATGTGCCACACTCAAGATGGCGGTTTCCAACAGACCAGTACGTGATGCGGTGCGCATTACAATTTATTGATTTTCGGGGCTCACCACGATTAGGTAATATGCAAGGTGATTTTCTTGTATGTTTTTTGATATATATGTCACTGTCTGTCATTTGTATGTTCACCCCCCTTGAGGAAAGGTTTCCGTTCCCGGAACCGAAACGCGGGATCGGTTGTCTGTCTACACATGCCTTATTATATATTTTTATCTTCTGGATGTGAGTGCTGCCTCTTTTTGCCTGACGCAAGGATGGTAATATGTTATACAGTATATATATAAATGAGTTCTTCAGTATTAGGCGATACCTTTTTTATTTGGACTAACAATTTATGTCATAGGACAAGTTTCGAGAGTTTTCCTCTCTTCCTCAGGTCAGCGATACTGATATACACAGGCTTCTGTGACATAGGCTGAGTTCAGGCAGGTTGCGACGCGCACCGCGCACGTTCGTCACTCTTTCGCGGTGAGGTAGTGTCGACGCCGCTGCACTTGAAGGATACAAATGAAGTTATGATTTCAATCGGCAGCCGCGTCACGCGTTCTTCGCCAGCCAATCACAAACACACACGTAGTTTCTTTATTTTTTTTATTCAATGGCTGAGTAGTCCCGCCTCCAAGTCGGTCCATTCTGTCTGCTGTGCATGAGCACACATCGCCCAGCAGACAGAGGCGGGGCCGCGCGGACGCGCAAACGTGCCGTAGCCTGTCTTAACTCCGCTAGGCTGCGGCTATGTGCCTGGCGATGCGCGTTCGTGCCAAAACAAATACATTGACTCTATCCAGACCTGGCAAGATAAACGACCTCTCACTTCTATACTCCTGACCCGGCTTGCAAGACCAATCTACACTCTAGGGCGCCCTCGTGGTTGTGGGTTGCATTCAAATTCCCTACCTCAGCCTCGTGGTCGCGTTGGATTGGGTGAGATACGTGTTACAGTATATAAGGGAGAGAGAAAGTTCAAGCGGTTAGGTTCAGGAGGACAAGAGTAGAGGTAAGCCTTGGGAGGGAGGCTAAAGAATAGTTTATAAAGTAAGTAGCAGCGTGGATCAGGCCCCCCGTGTTTATTATGTTTGTAGATTCAGCGGTGCGCAAACTGGGGGGCAGTGTAGGGGGCGCCAGGCTTGCGTGCGGGGCGGAAAACTGGGGGCGGGCCAGAGTCTGTGCACGGCGGCCAGGACCAGAATCTCTGTGCGGTGCTTTGCTAGTTCCCCTGCTCTGTCTGACTGCAGAGGGGGCGGGGCCTTGAGAGGGGGCGGGCCTTGACTGCGGGGGGCCTTCCCTCTGCACAACGGAACAAGCCCTCCTCCCTCCTGTCTGTTACCACCGCGCACTGTTTTCCAGCAGCCGGTGTGGTGTGCGTGTCCGTGTGTGTGTGTGTGTGTGGGTTGTGTGTGTGTGGTGTGGGGGGAGGGGGGGGAAAGGGGGGGGGACAGTGGAGCAGGAGTGAGGGGACGGGGGGGCAGGTGGACAGAGGAGGGCGAGGGGGGGGAAGGGTGGACTAAGGAGGTGGGGGTGAAAGTGGAGCAGACGGGGGGGGGAGAGCAGTTGACAGAGGGGGGAGGGACAGTGGACGGGAGGGTGGGGGATCACTGGGACATGAGGGGGAGCGGGACATGGACAGGAGGGGACGGGCAGTGACGGAGGAGGGAGGGACAGGGCAGTGACAAAGGGTCATGGGGACAGTGGACAGTGAGGGGACAGGGGACAGGGACAGTGTACAGGAATGGGACGGGGACAGGGGACAGAAGGGACGGGGGTACAGGGGGACATTAAAGGGACGGGGGACAGTGGAAACGGAGGGGGCGACTTGGGACAGTGGAACAGGAGACGTGGACGGGGAGTGGAACGGGAGGTGACGGGACATGAGAGGGGGGACGGGACAGTGGCACAGGAGGGGGACGGGTGCAGTGGACAGGTGCGGTGGACGGGACAGTGACAGGAGGGGGACGGGACAGTGGACAGGAGGGGAAGGAAGGGACCATTGGACCGAGAGGGGGGGACAGTGGACAGGAGGGGGGGTACAGGGGACAGTGGACAGAGGGGGTGGAACAGGGACAGGATGAGGGGGCAAGTGGACAGGAGGGATGGGGACAGGGACAGGGACGGGACATGGACCGGGGGGGACGGACGACAGTGGAAGAGGACGGACGTGGAGGGACAGAAAAAGGTAAGGGACGGAGTTGCACGGAGACATGGGCCAGGAGGGGTAACGGGACGAACAGTGGACGAGGAGGGGGAACGGGAACGACAGTGGACGGAGGGAGGACGTGGATCGACAGTGGACAGGAGGAGGACGGTGGACAGGGACAGAGGGTACGGACAGTGAAGAAGGGGACGGGACGACAGTGGACAGAGTCCAATATAAGTTTGAAGTATGCAAACGGGCCAGCCCCAGAGGTCCTCAGTTACAGAGGACTCTGTGTGCCGTGCGGATCGGCTCTAACCGGGGATTACAACAAGCAAGTCCTTTCCGTCGGCAAGTACACAGGGCAATTCCGACACCGACAAACGTTATTAGGTCACTTGTATAGACCCATTAGGGAGCTCCATTCGGGCTAGCTCACAAATAATATTCTGACAGGAACAAGGGGGGCCCGGGTCCTCAGAACAGTAAGCAAACTAAGAAGATATCCTCCCTCTGGACGTTGGTAGAAGAGGCTTAGTCCCGATAGAGACTGTAAGCGCTGCGTTAGGCGCGCTGAGGCTGAGGAAAGCGGTGCATTAACTGGAAGCTGCATTACAAGCATTGATACCAGGAAGGAGAATGAGTAGTTGTTATAAAGGTGGTGTGGCAGTCCTGTGCCCGGGGACTGAGATAATAAGGCAAAGATATTCTCCAAAAAGCTCGTCGCACCCAATATATACAGCTCATTATCCACTAACACTAAACAGATATTCGGCGGCACGGGAGACAGCTGGGGAATTAGAGCTCAGTGTTGGTGATAGGAGCGGCATGGCTTTGCATGTATGAGGCCCCTGGTTCAATCCCCCTTCTCTCCACCCTTTTTATTTTATCAAAACAATTTAAATCCTCACGTACCGTAGCACAACCAGCAACTATACTTATATAGTATCCCCTCACGCTGCCTTGGGCCGAGCGGGAGTCTTGATCACTGCAGAGGATACGTGGGGATACACAAGTTTGCGGGGCCGTCGCCTGCCCAGCATCCAGGCAGCGCGCCACGTCGACCCCAAGGTGTTTCGCAGCATTTTGTTTTTCGTCGCGTCCGCGGGCTTTTTTTAATAAATCACGCTTACTCTGTGATGGCAGTACAATCATCGCCCCACCAATCAGACGTCGCACGGGGGTCCCGGAGGTGATTTGAGAGGGGCTGTAGCAAAGTGGGGGTTTATAGAGAAGTTCCTATTACAGTTCATTATCACCGGAGACCGAAGGGTTAATGATGGGGGTGTACCGAAATGGGGGGCCGAGAGAGAGCTTCGAGCCAATCGAGTCATACCTGTATGCTCAGGGTTACAGTGTATACTTGTATGCATCTGCACCTGGTAACCAATGAGTGCGCAGTGTATGCATGGTTGCGCAGTGGGCGTGGTATACGCATGTTACTGTACTGTGATGGGCACATTTCACCAAGTCTCGTAGTTAATTTGGTCAGTAATCCCTCCTGCCACGCGGGAACCGGGGTTCAATTCCCCAACGGGGAGGCATTCTTTTTCTCAACCCTAAACATGCTCTTGCTGATATTATAATCAGACCACCCGTGGAAAATTATGGAATTGACTGTGCTCAAAGTACATGCATTTAGTAATACGAGCTATTTCCTCGTATAGTAATAGTTTCAGGACCCTCGATAGTTCACGAAACAAACATATATACAGAATGGGGTATGTAGCTTAGTGGCTGGAGAGAAAATTGCAGATATTTAAGTGTGGGCTTAGGGTTGGGGACCCCCGAATAACAAGCGGATGGGATCGGTATTCTGTCGACTCTGGCTTCCGAGTCACCGCGCCAACAGCTAGAAGCATTCGTGCCTCCTCGCAGCTGATCGAGCTGACCTAGTCATTCCCCACAGTTACAGCTGCAGCTAAGCAGGGGCAGAATGCCATTGTGGGATACTTGGAGGGATATTGCTGCTCCATCCCGTTCAAGGGTCCCACTCATCACCCCACAGGGTAAAAGAGGTTCTCTGGCCCCCCAAACTATCAGGCAGGGCCGACCAGATTAACAGCAGCGGCCGGAATCCGCATATACGCACGGATAATCCGCCATTCCCCAATGGTTACTCTAGTGTTTGCCCGCAGACAGAGACCCGTTCCCCTGCACTGAGGTGGGACGTATATGATTAGCATACCCCGCAGCGAGGCGGAAGAGCGTGTCCGGAGTGTTGGTGGGTAGCGTAGGCGGCCAGGAAGTATAGGATAGTAAGTAGGTACTTGCCTGATCCGTGGTAGTACAAGTGCCGTAGTGCGCCACCAAAACTGAAGGGAGTAGTACATACGAAAGCGCCGGCACCAGAAACCACAACTGCTCGGAGAGAGACTAATGCAGAAGCAATGAGCAAGAAGGAGGAAGGTAATAAAGGTAGGCTGTCCAAAAGAGGCAGGAGGCAGAGCAGGGGTGTGCCGGGGAGCACTCTGGTGTTGAAGGCCATTGTATTTGGTTTTTCGGAACAGCTGTTCCGGGGGCGGTGAGTGCGGATGCCGGGATCGTGGGCAAAGGCAGAGTGCAGTGAATTAATATGGTGGAGACGCTCAGCTCTGTAAGAGTGAGTTGCGCAGTCCCGGGCAAGATGGCGCTGCCTGCGTGTGTCCGGAGGCGGGCGAGCGGCACCCAACTTCCTTGCTGTATACCGGAGAAAGTTGTTACGAGTGGCAAAGCTTGGTCCACAAGTTTCCTGCCGGCTCCAGAATCGATTAAGGCGGCACTGGCGCAGCCACGCAGATATAGAAGGGGGTAGGGTGAGAATCCCATAAGGGGAAAATTAGGAAATATGAGCTTCCGGGGGAAGTCTTCTTGGGGAGGGGACATAGAGATCGAGCCCAGGGAAAGTCCCTCGTACTCACTGGGCTCCGTGCTCGGTTTCCGGAGACAGGAGGGCAAGAAACGTTCCCAAGGATCACGCAGTAAGTAGCAACAAACCTTTGTTTCCGACGTAGCCCTTGCGGAGGATACGGGTTTGTTGTGTGCCTATCTGCATTGGTTGGAAGGTTCCAGAGGCTGGTAATGGACTCAAATGAAATCTTGGGATCGAGGGAGGATGAGGGAAACGGATGGGGGGGCAACAAACGGCAGGAGGAAGCGGGGGCGTTGTCGTTTCAAGCTTCGTTACTGGAGTGCTGAATCCACGCGAATGGCTTGTGCGAATTTAGTTCCTCCAATACTTCGGGCCTGGGCCACATAGTTCGTCCTGCACAGGACAGCTAGTCCTTGCCAGAAAGCGGCGACGATGTCTTCCTTCTGTTCAAGCACCGTCTCCGCCGCTGTGCTCCGGAACTTCCAGTGCGTAGTTTGGTCTACGGACCTACGAACCCTTACATATGGTAGGAGAGAAAGGCCGCAGAGTAATCGGGTGGCGGGAAGCGGGAGTGTCAAAACACTTGCTGGAACTCTGCCCTAAAAAAGGCGTAGGTTCCTTGAGTCAATTCCTGAGTGCGTTTGGTTTGTGTGTTGTGCTGTGACTGCGGAACTGCATGGTTGATAATTGTGATTGATGTTGTGTTGTGATTGTGTGTGTGGGGTGTTGTGATTCCGAATGCAGCGTGCACACACTGAGGGGGTTCTCACCCGGCGCAAGTATAGTTTTAGGGCAGGGCGCTGTGCGGCAAAACCTGGCGGCCAGAGCAAAAAAGACTGTGCGCGCGAGGGGGCTCCAAAAGAATAGTGCAGGTGGCGGCCCACGTTGATAAGGAGGTACGGGGGAGGAGCAGCCCCAGTCGCTTTGTGATGGTCAAAGACCCCTCCTTCCGGTGTCTGCCCTGCAACTAAACGCTGTGTTGCTGCTCTCCTCCGCTTGGCAACCTGCTTCGCTGCGTATCCTCTGCCAGTGAAAGGGTCGCTGCCACTATATCTCAGCAACTATGAATGTTACAGAAATAATAAACAAAAAGTGTACACACTTCCCCGCTCGGGCTTGGGCAAATGAATTGCGGACACCCTGTGCTCTGCTTGGAGAGTTGGGATTCAACCCCGCTCTCAGCGGCAAGCCGTTGGACGCCGCTAATTTTGCAGAGGCAGCTGTTTGAAAGTATGTAAGTATTTAGGCTGCGCTATAGTGCCGTTGACCAGCGACGTCGCTCGAAAAACAAATGCATTGTTCGCGCCCGTGCAGGCGCTTATAGTTCGCGTGACGATGGCGACGCATTTTTTTTACCGGCAATATTTGATTTTCAGGGGCGTACGCTCATGTGACAGCCCCTGAACCAATCCAGGCACTGGTTGCCCACGCCGCCTCCCGCAAAGCAAATACAAGTTTCGCTCAGCGTCGCGTCCGGGCTACTATATGCGCGGCCTGAGAACATTTGTATTTACATGTATACAGTTATAAATTTTTTTTAATGTGATTTTGATTACATCAGCAGGGGGGGCCCGAAGAAATTTTCATGGATAAAAAGGGGGCTCGGTCATAAAAAGTTTGCTCCCCCTGTAATTAGATAGATGTTTGATAGATTGGTAACTTTAAGTCCAATATAATCTTTTGAAGTATGGTCAAAACGGCATGCCCTCAGAGGTCCTCAGAACAGTGACTCCTGTGTGCCGGCGCGATCGCCTCTCACAGTAATATCACACAAGCAGTCCTTTCGGCGGCAGGCAACAGGGCAATTTCCGACCACCCGACAAAAGTTTTACTTAGTTGGTCACTTGTATGTGGACCCATAGGAGCTCCATTCGGCCAGCTTCACAGAAAAATTCTGAAACAGGACAAACCAGGGGGGCCGGGTCTCAGAAACAGTTAAGCACGAACTAAGAGATATACCTCCCTCTGGACAGTTAGGCTAGTCCATAGGAGACTAAGCCGTGCGAGGGTGCGCGCTGAGGTGAGAAGCGGATTCATTCATGGAAGCGCATAAAGCATTGATAACCAGGAAGAGTACGTTTGTAGAAAGGGTGGTCGTGGCAGTCCGGTTGCCCGGGGTTGAACATAAGGCAAAAGATATGCCAAAAGCTCGTCGTACCCAATTATATACAGCTCATTATCCCTACACTAAAAAGATTATTGGACTGCAGGCACGCTGGGGGATGTAGCTCACGTGGTATGAGCGCATGCTTTTGCATGTATGAGGCCCCAGGGTTCACTCCCGGCATCTCCCACTCCTTTATTTATCAAACATTTAAATTCAAGCTCACCGTAACATAACCAGCACTATACTTATATAGTACTCCCCCTCACGCATAAACCAGAACTATACTTATATAGTACTCCCCCCCTCACGCATAAAGCATCAATCTATTACTTATAAGTACGTCTCCCTAACGCATAAACCAGCACTACTAAAGCCCCCCAAACCACAAACTATACTTATATAGTACTCCCCCTCACACATAACCAAACTATTACTTATATAGTACTCCACCTCATAACCACCCTAGCTTAAAGTCCCTCAGCAATAAACCAGCAAAACTATAGCTATAATATACGTCCCCGTCTCACGCATACATAACCATGCAACTATACTTTATAAGTTACTCCCCCTCACGCATAACACCAGCAACTATACTTATATAGTACTCTCCCCTCACGCTGCCCGATCCGGCGGAGTATTGAATCACACAAGGTATACAGGGGACAAGTGATTGCGGGCCGTTAGCTGCCCGACTCCAGGCAGCGCGTGCACTCGCCCCAGAGGATGTGTCGCAGCATTTGTTTTTTTTCGTTCGACGGCGCGGCGTTTGGTTTTTATATAATCACGGCCTTACTGTGAGTCAGTTACAAAACTCACCCACAACCAGACCGTCGGCAGGGGGTCCCGAGGAGGGTGATTGAGAGGGGCTGTCTGTAAAAGGTTGTGGTATGAGAGAGCTTCCTATTACAGTTCCTTATCACCGGAGACAGACGGGGTACTGATGGGGGTTGTACACGAAATGGGGGGCCAGAGAGGCGTTCGACAATCGAGTTTACAGTACATGCGTAGCCAGGGTACGTGATTACTTTGATGCATCAAGGCCCTGGGAATCAATGGGTGCGCAGGTAGCATGTGCGCGTGCGTGTGTAATCTCATGTACTGTACTGTGTGGGCCAATTTCAGCAATCACTCGTTAGTAAGTGGTCAGTATCCCCGCCTTCACGCAGAAGGGAGAGACGGGGTTCAATTCACGACGGGGAGGCAATTCTTTTTCTCAACACTTTCTTAAAATAGTTACATGGCTTTGCTGTATATTTAAACAGAACACACAGTGGGAAATATGGAATAACTTGTGCTCAAAAAGTACAAATGCATTTGTTAATACGAGTGATTCCTCGTTAGCTGGCTGAGTCCCCAGCTTCACTATGGCAAAGGGGGGCGGGCGATTGTGACGCTCTCCGGCTGGTGAGGGAAAAAGAGATGGGAACCGAGAGAGGAGGTAGTGAGGGGAGAGGGAACAGGGGTGACAAGGAAGCGGCGGAGGGGGCGTGGCTGTGAGGTTGAGGGGGCGTGGCCATGACGTCCCGCGGATGGTTCGCCCTTATTGGCGCCTGAACCGCCGGCGGGGGGGGGGCGTGGCCACGCCTCTGTCGCGGGAGCTAATTTGGGTGACCACAGCTAGGGGATATGTAACCAGTGGTAGACTGCATACTCTGTGCAATGGTGTATACGCTCATGTACCAAGTCCCGTTAGTATAGAGGGTCAGTAGTCCCGCCGTCACGCGGGGGGAGACCGGCTTCAATTCCCCCGACGGGGAGGCAAAGTCTTTTTCACAAAACTATAAACAGATGCATGTTTGTATACTATAAGGGTGCAGACACACACGAGTAGGGGATGTAGCTCAGTGGTAGAGCGCCTTGTTGCTTTGCATGTATGAGGACCGGTTTCCAATCCCCGGAATCTCCACTCCTTTATTTTCACAAAAAAATTTACATTTCAACTCAACCACTTCCTGGAAACCGTATAATGGTAAGGCCCCGCTCCCAGAGTCAGCGCCACCTGCGCTGCTGGACAGGCGGTTGCGCTTGAGTACCACCGACCGCGATATGCGGTCTGAGGGAGCCGAGCGGGAGGTGGGAGTTTGATCGGGAGGTGGGCGGGAGGTGGGCGGTTTGAAACAGGGAGGAGGGCGTGGCTTGAGCGGAGGGAACCAGCTTACTCTCACCCCCATACCTCCACGGACTCGGGCTGGAGCCTGGAGGTTAAGTTTTTTTTAAAACCCACACACGCAGGCATTCATTCATACTACGCGCACTTCATACACACACACGCTGGCGCCCACACACAGGCAGGACTAACGCACTAATAGACAGAGGCGGCCACTCGGGCACACCCACACACAGGACAGGCACCACGGCACTCAGACCCATACCACCACAGCAGGCACGCAAAGTCCAGACACACACACGAGAAGGCACTCACCTGCTTCACTCCACATCCTTCCGCTCCCCGAAAAGCTCTCCTCCTCCCGAACGCCTCCCCTACCAATTGGCTCACACAGCCACACCCGTTACAGCGTCAACGCCTAGGAAACAACCATTCTACTGGTGTCTCCAGCGGCTTGACGCGCTACAGCGTTGAGTGCTATGTGCATGTTCAGGGGGACGGACCGGATCGCGGAAAGGATTAACCGGTGGTGGGGAACTTCGCGGACCGACAACCGCGCAACAAGCGCAGCGGGAACCGGAGGCCTAAGGCTGGGGCCGAGGGCACCGCAGACCGTTGCGGAGGGAGGTGTCCGCACACGCTTGCGGACAGAGTGCCTTAAGGCCCGTGTTCGTTTGTCCGGTCGTGTTCGTGTCCCGTGTGCAGGCGGGACTGGGGGCGCGTGCTGCGCAAGAAATCTCTTGGCGACTACAGGGCCGGTCTCATGTGAGCAATTCGCCCCAAGCGGAACCAGCTCCATGACGCCCCAGGCACACTCCCACGGCCATCCACCTTGCCAGGGGAAGATGCCAGAAAGAACTTGCCCGGCTCCTCCTTACCAGGGGTTGACCCCCACCCCCCCCAAGCCCCATCCCAGCGCGCGTCATTGGCTTGGCAGCGGATGTCACGTGGCGCGGCAGCAGCGCCGGAAAAAAAAATTCGTGTATTTGTGTGCTCTGCCGCGCCACCGCTCACAGCCGTCCGACCGTATCAACATCAAAGCCTGGCACAGCCCAATTGTAATTGATGCTATGCGCAACGGTAGCTCACCCCCGCGCACTGTATTACAGCCTTAAGGTACTGGAACAGTCTACCGGGACTCTCACAGCCGCCAACAAGTTTTCACAGTTCTTTAAAACAAAAGCTGTCTCAAATTTTAATCTGGTTCTGGAAACCTTGGACATACGCCAATAATATGTAATTATCTCTAAACTGTGTATGCAATGTCCTGTATATAATGTATACCCTGCCCTCACTTAGTTACCATGTTTTGTATCATACAGGCATCACTTGAAAATAGAGGTAATCTCAATGGTAATTACTTCCTGGTTAAATTGAATGGAAGACTACGGATTTTTAAAGTATGTTTATTTTATCTTTAATCAAGACTCATATATCAAAGCTTCATGAAAGAGTCAGAGAGAAGATAGAAGAGACAGATAGGGGGAGGATGAGGGCAGTGTGAGAAGGGATGAGGGAGTGTGTGGAGAAGGGGATGAGGGAGTGTGAGAAGGGGGTGTGGAAAGGGGCTTGAGGAGGTTGTGTGCGAGAGAGGGGGGTCTCGCAGGGTATCCGACACAGGGGCCCCTGGAACTTCTCGCTATGGCCCCGGGATGGGAAAGCAGAGCAATATAAATATATTGGTTTGGGTAACAAATGATATAATTCTCAATGAGAGAAAATTGCCAGACTATTGTTAGTCATAGAAAACACCTAGCAAAAAAACTGAAGTGTTTCTACATGAATTCAATACAGGGGTTTGTTACATGTGTTTGTACATTCTGTATACTTCACAGCCAAAGGCAGCACAGCAAGTCATCGTTGTATAGTGGTCAGTATCCCCGCTGTCACGCGGGGAGACCGGGGTTCTTTTCATCACGACGGGGAGGCAATCTTTTCTCAACACTAAAACAGATACAATGTACAAGAAAAGCAGCAGCTAGGGGCGGTGCTCACATTGGTAGAGCGCATCTCCACTCTTTTTATTTTTAATTTAACGGGGGGTCGGCACCCATGCGGCAATCTTTCACCACTGCTGGCCGGAGCTCAGTTGAGGCAGCTGGTACATTCTGCTCTGTGCTCTGCCTCTCTGACATGCAAAGAGCTTTTCCTGGCGCCTCCCATGATGTTCCAGCGTCATCCAGCCATTCATCGGACTGAGGAGGCGGAGCTGTGGTCAGGTCATGGTAAAGCCAGCCTGGAGTCTGTGCCCTTGGGGACTGGCGGTGGCCGCCTCGGGCGGTTACGGGGGAAAAGAAGAGACCAGTTTGTTAAAGCATAGACAGCGCAGATCAAATGTAGTTGTAGTGTAAAATATAACAGATTGATTGGAGGAAGAATGTAATTCTTTGTGACGTTATTACAACATTTTGTGCTCTACCATATTCCCTGGAAGGAACCCTGTGCCAAAAGAAGAACCAAAACGCTGATCAATAATGATATAATATTATTCTGTTAGTATGTATTGTACCACCAGGTGTGGTACCCACAAAAGAAAGAAGAATGCAGATTAGGAGCGCTTTCACTAGCCAATACCCTGTGCAAGAATGATAATGAGCTGCTTCACTAGCCAATCCTGTGCAAGAATGTTGAGCTGCTTCATATCCAATCCTGGCAAGAATGATAATGAGAGCGGTTCCACTATCCAAATCCCCGTGCAAGAACTGATAAATGAGCTGTTTTCACTAGCCAACCCCGTGCTAAGATAATAATGAGCTGTTTCACTATCAATCCCGTGCAAGAATTAATAAGGAGCTGTTTCACTATCCAATCCCCGTGAAAGAATAATTAATGAGCTGTTTTCACTTATCCAACCCTCGTGGAAGAGTTAGAAATGAGGGATGTTTCACTATCAATCCCCGTGCAGGGTTAGAAAATAGAAAGAAATTCATGTTTATGAAGCTTAGAGAAACGTTTTTTTTGTGGTTCCTCACGTCAGTTTTTTAGGCCGCGGTTTACACACTTTGATCATCTTTAGCCAAAAGCAGATATGAGCAGAGTATGACGGGAGAGTGAAGGTTATTCTGTTCATTATAGTTTTATTCCGTTATATATATATACGCGAATCCTTAACTACCAAGGATATGCGCTCCTATCCGGACTCGGTTTTAAGCGGACCAAAAAGAAGACAAACTAAGATTCACCCCCATTTACACAAAAGAGCAACCAAGGGGGGGGATATTTTACCTTTAAGGATGCCAATCATTCTAAGAAAGACAATTACATTGATACATATTTTTTGTTGATTTTGTTTGTCCTGCACCGTTAGAACATGAGCTAACATCATTGATAACTACTTCTCCATACAGAATAACGAAAAGTCCGGGTTGTAGCTCCGAATATTGACTTCAGATAACTATATATTCCAATTCAATATCCTTGTAACTACAAATATCCATTCGTTTTGGTACCATAGCAGTCTCAGACCGGTCTGCAAGCCGTCTTTCATACATTATTCGCTTTTAGCAAACAGTGCTTCCAATGCAGCCAGGGATTCTGGGTTAGGTAAGGACATGCAAATGAGGCCACAGTTCAATACTATAATTACTCAATAATCTATCACGGAATACACATTTAAAAAAACATAATGCATGTGATAGTGGATAGTTAATATATATATATCTATAATTTTTTTTCACAAGGAATCCAAAGAGCATGTTTAATTTGGAATGAATAGACAGTAGACAGCATTCAATCTAGAGTAATAAGAATTGAATAGACAGCCGAATCTAGTTAATATATTTAGTATAAGAGCTTTATACAAGGTAGTAGAAATTAATGGATAGTTAATACATAATTAATAAGAAATAACTATTAGCAAATATGTTTAAGAAATGTATAAATATTATTAGGTATTTCCTATAGAAGAATAAAGAGTTCATAGGTATTATACTTAATGACAATTATTAGATCAATTCCAAGAATTAAACAACCGTTTTAATAGGGTGATAATGGAGAGCATGTTGTGGAAATGAACGTTTTTCTATTTCCTTGTCAAGTTAGATATGAAAGTCAGGTTATCAACTGGAGCCTGAATAATAAAGTATATTTACCCGTCCGTGCTCCGCGTCTTTCTGACAAACGCTTTTCTTTATTTCTTTAAAACAGCCTTCCCATGCCTGTTAATCGGCCTTCCTTCTTAGTTAATGTGACATTGATGACATTTTATATTATATTGGAACTAATGCATTTCATTTTTTAACGTTCGTGCTCATATGGCCAGTTAGGCAGGGCGTTGCGCAAAAGGGGGGGGGAGCGTTTGAGATTTTTCTGGGGGTGCGCCGGCCGGTGGCAGAAGCCCCCGCGCTCTTCCCCAAGGCAATTAAAATGAGAATGCCGGGGGGGGGGACTCGGGAAAACCTCAACTACCTCGCTTCAGCCGGTTATCTGGAAGCGCCTCCTGGCAATCGGCAGTCATTGGCGTTATCGTCACCTTGACCCGTCGTCATTGATTTGCTGCCACTGAGGCGAAGGGACGGGGGGCGCATCGCACCGGGGGAAAAGAGCAGGGGGGGTGAGGAGCAAAAGTATTAGCGCAACCCCTAGTTAAGGTAATAGCCAGGACGTTACACCATCACTACTACGCCATCCATACATGGCAATGAGAGCAGTAAAGGGGGCCAACTCCAAGCCCTCCACGGACACTACAGACAAGGTTTTTTTTTTTAGGAGTACCGCTTCTCAGTCGAAGGACTGAGCCTCTGATTGAGCCACCTGTGCTGAAGCAGGGACTGATGAGCCACACATGTGCTGAAGCAGGGTTATCCCTAAAACCTGACCCGTTTTGGCAGGAGGAGTGTTGACATCACCGTCTCCTTTAGGGGAGCCACACTTACCCATCTACAGCCGCACTCATCGGTAACCTTATAAACAGCTCCAATCTAACACGGCCTACATACCTAGATTTAATTATTCTTGTGTCCCCTCACGCCCCCCCCCCCTCCCAAAAAAACATGTAAATTATTTTTTTTTTAATATTTGAATTGGACAGTTGACGGTTTCTTCTCACTATGCGAAATATTACATCTCCAGGGACCCATTTTTCGAAGGCCAGTTTACAGGCCTGTGTCCCTCCAGTTTCCTACAATTGTTCCCCTGGCTACTGTGACAGGCAGCAAACGACATGAGATCAAATTCTTCCTTGAGCTCCCAACTTGGATTTTCACAAAAACCCCCCCCCCCCACCTGCAGCTAGAAACAAGACATCTCCACGTTTACTCCAGATAGGATCCCCTTCTGTCCTTGAGTCTTCCATGGCTCAAAATCCTTCCAATTCGAAATCGAAAGGGCGTTAGAAGCGAGCAGAAGAAACTCAAAATTGACATGAAGCCCCCAGACGCTCCAGGCCCACAATTTCATCATATCACCATTTTTGCCTTGTTTTCTGCCCTGAGTACCAAATAAAATTCGTTCGCATTTGTTTTCCTCTATAAGTGGTAAAGTACTAAGCCGCATGACGTGTTATGTCTTTATTTATACAGCGCATGAATGTAACATAGCGCTTCGCAGCCAGTAAGCAGTAGTAATACACGGGGCATCATATAAAATAACACATAAGGGGGAGACGGAGAAGTGCTTCGGACATAAAAGGTACATTTGAGAAAGGAATAGTCCCGCTCTGAGAGCTTACAATCTAATTGGTTGGGTAGGAAAGAAACTTACTGAGACAGTAGGAGGTGCGTTCTGTAAGTGCGTCTGCACGGGGGCCACGGTTTATGTATGAGGGTTGTAAAGATCAGCCACGGAGATACGCGTATGTTTTTTTTAACTAAAACAATCCACAGGATGCCACACAAAACAGTACTTTAAAATAATGAACGATTTAGTATTAGGTAAATACAAAACATTTGCACATTATTTAAATGATTTACAAATTAGGACTTTTCTTCAATAGTTTCCGTTTGGACTGAGAAATAGGTTTCCTAGCCAATCTAACAAAAACAAAAGGTATCCCTGGACCAAATATATTTATTACGAACCGATCCTTGTTGGAAAATATCTATCAGAGGCCCCCCCATACCCGTACTAAATATATTTATTAGAACCTTATACTTGTAATCTAACTATCAGCAGTGTTCGACAAACCTATACATTTGCTCCACCTGGTCGAGTGGATATTTTAACCCCCAGGGCGACTAAAATATTGGCCCAAGCAGCAACGTTTGGTACTAGGTGGCGAGTAGATTTTTGGTGATTTTGTCAACCACGTATATCAGAAACCCATACCGCAATTTATTTAAAAAAAAGACAGACCCCGTAAATTACATTGAAAAACACATTTTAAAAAGGCGGGCAAATACACAAGGCAGAGAATGTTCAATGCTTGCAATGGAAGTTAGTAGAACACAAAATTGGTTAGATCTGTGCATTAGAAAAGTCTAACAGCAGCTGGTGCAGTTAAAATAGCAAATATATTCCCAGTTGTGTGTGTAGGACCCTTCCCAGAATAAACGTGAGAAAGAGGTAGTGCAAAGGAACCCTAAATCAACAAACTCAAATCTATGAATGGGCAGTGGAGCATCTTTAACCTGTATTACCCTATTTCCCCTACACTAAGTAGCACATTGAAGGATCTCCTGGCAGGAGATCATTAGGGAGAAGTTTCAAGAAGGAGATTTCTCCACGAGGCGGAGGGCGACCTCTCATTACAATTAATCAAAAACTCCTTCGGCAATTTTGATTCGCAACTAGAATTTCAAAGGGTAACCCCGAACCCCGCCCTTCCATGACATGTTAGCATTTCGACGAAAACACAATATGAACCTGTTTTAACACAGACATACGAGTGCCAGTTTAAGGGGGTACAGGGTCAGGAGCGCCTCCCTACGCCCCCCACTATGTTGGATGAAACAAATGAACGTTCATAGGCAGGATAAGTAACAATTGTGCCTCCTTCTGCCCATTATTTGTGGGGCATTTAATAATGGCCACCACTCAGGATGTGTCCTTTGTAACATTTTCAACAAGTTACAAAAAAAAAAAATGTTGACTTTATTTATTTTATTATTTGGAACTTTCTGGGTGCCCCAGTGACTGCACTGGACAGACATGACCCCTAAGAGGGTTTAGGGAGAGTTGTGTATGGTAGCGTCTTCTTGGGAAGGAGATGGGGCTTTTACCGGTTGTAGGGTAGTTGGTCTGGGCTTTATCGGTGTATTTTTGTAGGGTATTGCGTCTCTTGGATTTGTACGGGTGTAGAGTTATTTGGGTCTTGGGCGTTTCGGTTGTAGGGTATTTGGTCGGGGCTTTATTGGTGTATGGTATTTGGGTATGGGGCTTTATCGGTTTGTGTGTAGGGTATTTGTCTTGGGCTTTATCCGGTGTAATTTGTAGGGTATTGTCTTGGCTTTTATCCGGTGTATTGTAGGGTATTTGTCTTGGGCTTTTTATCTCCGGTTGAGGGTATTGGTCTTGGGCTTTATCCGAGGTGTAGGGTATTTGTCTTGGCTTTATCGGGTGAGGGTATTTCGTTCGTGGGCTTTATCTGGTGTAGAGAGTATTGGTTTTGGGCTTTATTGGTGTAGGGTTTTGGTCGCTGGGCTTTATTGGTTGTAGAGTATTTGTATTGGGCTTTATCGGTGTAGGGATTTGGTTTGGGCTTTATCGGTATATAGGGTATTTCGTATTGGCTTATCTGTGTTTGTAGAGTATTTGGGTTTTGGCTTAGTCCGTGTAGGGTATTTGGTCTTCTTGGGCTTTATCGGGTGTAGGGTTATTTGGTCTTGGGCTTTATCGGTGTAGGGTATGTGTCTTGGGCTTTATCCGGTGTAGTTTATTTGTCTTGGGCTTTAATCAGAGTGTAGGGGTATTTGTCTTGGGCTTTATCCGGTGTATGTAGGAGTATTTGGTATTGGGCTTTATCTGGTGTAGGGTAGTTGTCTTGGGCTTATCTGGTGAGGGTATTTGTCTTGGGCTTTATCCGGGTGTAGGTTATTTGTCTTGGGCTTATCCGGTGTAGGGTATTTGGTCTGCTGTATCCGGTGTAGGGGGTATTTGGTTTGGGCTTTATATGGTGTAGGTATTGGTTGGCTTTATCTGGGGTAGGGTATTTGGTCTTGGGCTTTATCTGGTGGTGGGTATTTGGTATTGGGCTTTATCCGGTGTAGGGTATTTGTCATTGGGCTTTATCCGGTGTAGGGTATTGGGCTTGGGCTTATCCGGGGTAGGTATTATTGGTTTGGGCTTTACTGGTGTAGGGTATTTGGTTTGGGTCTTTATCCGAGTGTAGGTAGTGGTCGTGGGCTCTTTATAGGTGTATTTATGTATTGGTTTGGGCTTTGATCCGGTTTTGTAGGGGTATTTGGTTCCTTGGGAGTATCCGGTGTAGGGTATTTGTCTTGGGCTATAAGGTGTAGGGTATTTGTCTGGGGCTTTATCCGGATTTTTGAGGGTATTGTCTGGGCTTTATCCGGTTGTAGAGTATTTGTCTTGGGCTTTTATCTGGTTGTAGGGTATTTGTCTTGGGCTTTATCTGGGTGTGGGTATTTGGTCTTGGGCTTTATCGGTGTGAGGGTATTGTCTTGGGCTTTATCCGGTGTAGGGTATTTGGTCTGTGGGGATTATTCCGGTGTAGGGTATTGGTTTTTGGCTTTATCTGGTGTAGGGTATTGGTTTTGGGCTTTATCTGGTTGTTGTAGGTTATTGGTCTTGGGCTTATCTGGTGTAGGGGATTTGGTCGTGGCTTATCCGGTGTAGGGTATTTGTCTTGGGCTGTTATTCCGGTGTAGGGTAATTTGGTCTTGGGCTTTATACGGGTAGGGTATTTTTTTTTTTTTGGTTGGCTTTATCCTGGTGTGTAGGGTATTTGGTTTGGGGATTTATCCGGGGTGAGGGTATTATTTGGGCGTTGGGCTTTATCTGGTGTATGGTATTTTGGTTTGGGCTTTTTAATCCGGTTGTGTGTTGTTTGTAGAGGTATTTGGTTTGGGCTTTATCCGGTTTGTAGGGATTTCGTCGGGGCTTTATCTGGTGTAGAGTATTTGGTTTTGGGATTTATCCGGTGTAGGGGATTTGGTCTATGGGCGTTTACCGGTGTAGGTGGGTATTTGGTCTTGGGCTTTCATCCGGTGATGGTATTTGGTCTTGGGCTTTTATCCGGTGTAGGGTATTTGTCTTGGGCTTTTATCGGTTTTGTAGGGTCTTTGGTCTTGGGCTTTATCCGGTGTAGGGTATTTGTTTTGGGCTTATCCGGTTTGTGGTGTATGGGTGTGTTTGTAGGGTATTTGGTCTTGGGGCTTTATACGGTTGTAGGGTATTTTATTTGTCTTGGGCTGTATCGGTGTAGGGTTGTGGTCTGGGGCTTGATCCGGTGTAGGGTATTTGGTTTGGGATTTATTATGGTCGTAGGGATTTGGTTGGGCTTTACTCTGGTGTATGGTATTTGGTTGTAGGCTTTATCGGTTTGTGGTATTGTCTTGGGCTTTATCCGGTTGTAGGGGATTTGGTATTGGGCTTTATCCGGGTAGGGTATTTTGGTCTTGGGGCTTTATCCGGTTGTGGTATTTGGTCTTGGGCTTTTATTCCGGTGTAGGGTA
Organism: Ascaphus truei; assembly: GCA_036426205.1. Classification (NCBI taxonomy): domain Eukaryota; kingdom Metazoa; phylum Chordata; class Amphibia; order Anura; family Ascaphidae; genus Ascaphus; species Ascaphus truei. The sequence continues at coordinate 19,556 of WSYH01011294.1, forward strand.
TTTGAGTCTGGGCTTTATCCGTGTTTTGTCGGGTATTTGGTCTTGCTTATTCCGGTGTGGGGTAGGGGTATTTTGGTCTTGGGCTTCTTTGATCGGTCTTAGGTATGTGGTCGGGCCGTTTTGCAGCGACCCCATAATTTATCCTTAGGCTGGGACGTTTAGCTGATACTCACCCTTGCCGCACGGTACCTCTCACCACATCCGCTTCGCCTCAAGGTAAAAAGTCCCCTAAGCTTACCCAATTACCTAAAACCCGAATGTTAACTCTCTAATACTAACGATATACCCACCCTAAAAACTTTATCTCTTACCCTAACACCCTACATCAAAAAACCTAAACCCTAAAAACTCCTATCCGTAAACCCCCTACCCAAACCTGATTACAACTGAAACCCTTAAATTAACTTCTCTTTAAATGGCGAAGCGGACGGCGGGTGGGGTGTGAGGGTCCAAGCGGCGAAACAGGCTGCGGCGGAAGGTCCCCCTCGGCGGGCCCAAAGCCGGCCAGAAGTGACGTGTTGTGGCGAGACGGGGCTCCCTATATCGAGTTTCAATGACACGTCATCAGAAAAGGCGAAAACATAATCACTTCTGGTGTATTCACAGACTTCACGGTCCCAGAAGGTCTGGTTTAGGCCAATGCGGTGTCGGCGAGCGTCGGCACGGGGAAGATAAACAAGTAAATCTTCCTACCTGTTGCCTATTTTGGATTGTTAAGGGCGGTTTTGGGGGACCAAGTTGAGAGGCGGTTATTATTAGGAGGGGTGGCGGCGGGGACCACAGCAACCAACCCATCCACAAAAAACCCGTTGGCCCATCCCCCCCCCCCCCCACCTCCCCCCCCCCAAACACACCCCCCCCCCCCCCCCCCCGTGGAATGATCTTTTTCATTTGCCGGTTAGAGGTAATGGTCCACAAATGACAGATGGTCTCTGGGGTTTATCCCATTAGCAAGAGCCACAAAATGTCACGGTTTTACTAACCGTCCAGGACTGCGGCAGCAAGCCATTTTTAATTCCCGAAGTAGAAAAAAAAAAAAACCCTACCATCTTCGGGAGAACCTGTGCACTTCTGGTTCTGATTTAGTCAGATGGGATGCTGCTTGATTTGTTATTTATTGGGTTCTGTGATGATGTTACTTCTTTTTAAAAACTTTAAAAAATAACTTTCTCATTTAAACATCTTGTTAGACGAATTTGAGTAGTAGAACGATGGGACAAATACATGACCTCCAGAAAAAATCTAATGATCACGTATAATTGCAGGGTCAGTCTGGGCTCAGTCGGGTCAGTCTGGGCTCAGTCGGGGTCGTCAGGGCCTCAGTCTGGGGGTCGTCTACAATCTGTGCTTTATTCCTTTTATGTTCTTATGTACCACGAATCCCATGGGTACTTCCTTGATCTCTTGGGATTTCGTGATTCCCAGAATCACCCGAACTCCACGAACCCCCAGATAAGGAAAGTGAACAAAAGCAAAAAGGGGGTCACACCCTGAAAGAGACACTCTTGTAAGTGTATTCAGTCCACACTGGGGAAGTTGAA
>WSYH01011295.1:0-21094 GCA_036426205.1 Ascaphus truei
TGTGTTGGCCTGTCCTGTTTTTATTTCATCCTGTGTGCTGTTTTGGACACTTGTGAGAGACTCTGTAAGACTGTTCAAACTTCCCTATTGAATCCACCACTGCTGTGAAGACAGCAGCAAGCTGCGTTTTAACCTCTCTGCAGAGGATACACCTGCCAAGGTACAGGAGCAGCTTCATATCGGCTAGGAAGCAGGAGCGATTTCACCGAGCCCCAGTACCAGCTGCTGAACCTGGCTGCATGAAGGGAAATCCCCTTGGGAGTGAAAAGACTGACGTCCTGCCCCAGAATCAACTGAGCTGCAGCAGCAGAGGGAAGCAAGCACCTGAATCTACAGCTAACAGCCGAGTGGTAAACAGTGTGATACACACTACATGCCTTTTACCAACCTTTTTTATGTACGCAGATATATTACCCCCTTTTTAATTCTATAATATATTGTTGAATTTGCTTCACTATTTGGCGTTGTGCGCTGTTTTCTTTTGTTTCCATTCTCTTAGTGTGTGTGGGGTGCTGAGCCACCCCTGCGTTTACAGCTGCAGATGCCATTATCCCCAACACGGTTATGTGGCACTTATTATTTAATGTTTAATTATCTCACTGTGGGAGTTGTGGTTTAATTTTTTATACATTTTTTATCACTAAATTGATGGTATAGTCACTGTACTGTATATATTTATACATTTAAACTTTATAGGTAGTTAGGTAGTAGCGCACAGTTTTGTTTTTTGTGATTCCTGAATATTATCCTGTATTAAACCTTCAAGTTTCCCTACTATTGAAGTCAGGCTTACAGGTCTGTAATTTCCAGGTTGTGATCTAGCTCCCTTTTTAAATATAGGCACCACATCTGCTTTACGCCAATCTTTTGGTACTGAGCCTGTGGAAATGGAGTCCTTGAATATAAATATAATGGTTTGGCTATTACTGAGCTTAACTCCTTGAGAACTCTTGGATGTATGCCATCGGGGCCAGGTGCCTTATTTACTTGAATATTTCAAGTCGTTTATGAACTTCTTCCTCAGTTAACCAATTGTTCATTAATATGGAGGTTGTGGCTTCCTCCTGCGGAACTACTATTGAATTTGATTCTTCCCTGGTAAACACAGAGGCAAAGAATTTGTTTAATACCTCAGCTTTTTCCTTATCTCCATTAATCTGCCTACCCATCTCACACTGAAAGGGTCCTATATTTTCTTTTCTCATTTTTTTGTTATTAAGGTACTTAAAGAACTTTTTAGGGTTGACCTTACTTTCTATTGCAATCCTTTTTTCATTATCCATTTTTGCTAATTTGATTGCCTTTTGCAATTTTTGTTACATTCCTTATAATTCTGATACAATGTCTCTGTCCCTTCTGACTTAAAGAATCTAAACGCCTTCCTCCTCTTGTCCATTTCCTCCCCTACCTGTTTATTTAGCCACATTGGTTTTGACATTTCTTTTATATTTATTACCCAAGGGTATACACTGATAAGTGTGCTTTTCTAACAATGTTTTAAAGACTGCCCATTTATCTTCTACATTTTTCCCTGCAAAAATATCATCCCATTGTATTACTACTAGATTAGACCTCAGTTTATTAAAATCTGCCTTTCTAAAATTTAAGGTCTTTGTTGAACCCAAGAAATCTATTTTTTGATAATTTATTTCAAATGAGACCATGTTATGATCACTGTTACCCAAATGTTCCAGGACTTGAATATTTGTTATTACTTCTACATTGTTTGATATGACCAAATCCAGTATTGCCCCTCTCCTGGTTGGTTCCTCAATAATTTGGGTCATACAATTGTCTTTAAGCAGCCCCAAAAACCTGTTTCCTTTTGTTGTAACGCTAATCTCATTGCCCCAGCCTATGTCTGGATAATTAAAATCCCCCATTATACAAACATGACCCAGTTTTGATGCCTTTTCCATTTGCAAAAGTATTTTAGCTTCCTCAATCTCACAGATATTTGGTGGTTTATACAGTAGCATATTCCCACAAACATTTTCTTAATACTTTTACCTCCACTGCTAATTTCTACCCACAAAGTCTCTACATTTTCATCATTCCCTTCATAAACATCATCCCTTATAATAGATTTTAGATCCGGTTTAACATATAAACATACTCCACCTCCCCTTCTATTTGTTCGATCCTTCCGAAAAAGTGAATAACCCTCTAAATTAACTGTCCAGTCATGAGTTTCATCCCACCATGTTTCAGTAATGCCTATGATATCATACTGCTCCATTGCAGCTATTAATTCAAGCTCCCCCATTTTATCTGTCAGGCTTCTTGCATTAGCAAGCATGCATTTAAGTTTTTTTCAGCCTGTACTATTATCTTATCTGCTCCTTCCTTTCTACGCCCACTTGGTTTAGTCTTTAGAAGTTTTCTAGTATTATCTGTATTTACTATGGGTGTCTCACTGCTTGTCAAACTCGCACTTGCCCCCATTCTACCTCCATACCACCTTGTATCCTCCTCTATTCCATTTAGTTCATTATCTGTTTCATTCCCCTCCCCCCTCCATCCTAGTTTAAAATCTCCTCCAACCTTTTTAGCATTCTCCACCCTAGCACAGAAGATCCCTCTTCATTGAGGTGCAATCCGTCCCTAGAATATAGATGGCACCTCTCAGAAAAGGAGTCCCAGTGCTCTAAAAACCCAAACCCCTCCTTCCTGCACCACTTTCTTAGCCATGTATTAACCTCCCTGATCTCTGACTGTCTCCCTGCAGTAGCGCATGGCACTGGTAGTATTGCAGAAAATACTACCTTGGAGGTCCTTGCCTTAATTTTTTGCCTAGATCCCAGATTTAAGTCTGTGAACATTTGAGAAACCGTGATCATTACATGTTATCATTTGAAATTAATTATCAAAAACTATATTACATGGTTTCAACAAAATCTGCATTTTAGAAACGCAGATTTTAATAAATGGGCAGTCTTTAAAACATTGTTAGAAAAGCACACATCAGTTTATATCATTGGTTAATATATATATATATATGATATATACTGTCCCGGCCAGCTTTAATCTAATGCGGCTGCCTCCGCGGGTTAAAAATATCTGCGGACGGCGCGCGGCAATCTTTGACCGTTTTCGGACGGTTTTCCTGCGCCTCAGGCGCTTTCAATAATAAGCGCCATTAGTGCTTATCTATTGAAGCGGCCGCCGCGCGGGAAACTCAATTTCATACGGAGAAAAGCCCCGCGGTTAGCCCGCATTAAACCCGGCAAGCTTTAGAATAAAGCTGGCCAGGACAGTATATATATATGTGTGTGTTTGTGTGTAAACCAATGTGGTAAATAAACAGCTAGGGGAGGAAATGGAAAACAAGAGGCAGGCATTTAGATTCTTTAAGTTAGGAGGGACGGAGACATCATATCAGAATTATAAGGAATGTAACAAAAGTTGCAAAAGAGCAATCAAATTAGTAAAAACTAAAAATGGAAAAAAAAAGATTGTAATAAAAAGTTAGATCAACCCTAAAAAGTTCTGGAACTATTTGTAAAAACAAAAAAATAGAAAAGAAAATATAGAGAGAGCCGCCTCTCCCTGCACAGCTCTCACAGGCAATCGCAGTGTTTATATTTCAATTTTAATACAGGGTGCGGGGGAGAAGGGGGTCTTGGAGCTGAACTGCATTCATTTCAGGTCCGGGGACCCCCTGCTTCCCGAGATACAGGCCCCAGTATGGAGTTATGGTATCTCATGCATTTAAATGTCCCGGTCATGTGATGCGGGAGATTTAAACATTGCAGAGGGATACCGGAACCTTATCAATGGGCCTGTAACTCGGGTAGCAGGGGTCCCCGGACCTGAAATAATGCGGTTCAGCTCCGGAGACTCTCTGCTCCCGCATACTAGTATTCAAATTTAAATAAAAACAGCTTCATTAGACATTAAGGCACTGAAGGTGTCAAATCTCAGTACCTTGTTTATTAGGGGCAGAGGGGTGAATGAAAGGGGCGTTTGCCCCAGGGTGGGTGGTTAGGCCTCCCTGAAAGGTTGCAGGAGGAGTAAACCCCTTCACTACCATAGCGGTGATAATTGCTATGGTGATGAAGGGGTAAACCACTTCGCTACTCACCCAAGAGGCCTAACCACCCCCCTTGGGGCAACTACCCCCTTCACCCAATCCCTCTACCCCCAAGAAACATAAACATAAAAAAACACAACAACCCTTCTACCCACCACTTCTACACCCAACAACCCCCCTAAACACATACAGTACAATAATGGGCAACATTACTATTATCCAGATGTATGTATGTATGTCTTTATTTATATAGCGCCATTAGTGTACATAACGCTTCACATTAGTACTACACGTGACAATCATATAAATAACAAATAATACAAATAACAGATCATGGGAATAAGTGCTTCAGACATAAAAGTAACATTTCGGAAGAGGAGTCCCTGCTCCGGGAAGCTTACAATCTAATTGGTGGGGAGAACATACAGAGACAGTAGTAGGGCATTCAGGTAAGCGCATCTGCAGGAGGCCAAGATTTATGTATCGTGTATAGTATTAGCCACGTTGCTACTCATATGCTTCTTTAAGCAAGTGTGTCCTAAAGTGGGTCTTAAAGGTGAATAGAGATGGTGCTAGTCGGGTATTGAGGGGAAGGGCATTCTAGAGGTGTGGGGCAGTCAGTGAGAAGGGTTTAAGGTGGGACAGGGCTTTAGATACAAAGGGGGTAGAGAGAAGACATCCTTGAGCAGAATGCAAGAGACTTGGATAATAGCTAATTTTCCCATTAAAAATAAAACATTATCCAGCCAGCATAAAATAAATAAAAGTTCTACTTACCCCTGCCAGGATCAATGCCATCCTCATCACTGTCCTCCGCATCCATGTCCTCCGTGGGCTGGAACAGTACAATAAAAATACAAACTAATGGCCACTAACCACTTAATTTAATCACTTTAGCGGTTACTAACCACTAAAGTAATTAAGGTGTTAACCCCCATCACCCGCTAACTACCCTCCCCAGGGCAACTACCCACATCCTCTACCCATTTGTTGGCACCGTGGTACATCATGCCCATATAATTTTTATTTATAAAATGTTTATGCAGGAAATACAGTAATACATTGAAAGTTACCTCTCGTTTTCAAATATGTCCTGGGCACAGAGTTATATCAGCTTGATTAGCCACTATGTCAGTCAATGGGCAACCTAAAAAATAAACCAGCAACAAAAATACACAACAAATTAAAAAAACAAGCAAGACAACAATTAAAAAATCCAATCACCTTAAAGCTGCAGTTCAGTCAGTATCCTGCATGTGTGTTTTTTTTAATAAATCAGTTCTGTAGTAAGAAAAAATACTTATAGCATTTTCTGTTTTTAAAAAAACAACGTTGAAAGACCAATTTTCTTGTATTCTATTTTAACAGCCATTTGCTAAGGCACTGCCCCTTCATGTCCTGTCACAAGCCCTGGCACACCCCTTTGTCAGCCCTGCCCTCCCTCTAGCACATGTCAGTGCAGGAGTGCTCATGAATATTCATGAACTTCCACTGAGTGACAGAAGCAGAAGAAAAACATATGCCATCTCTAAAGATCTTGCCAAATTTTGCCGATCAATACACGGAGAATAAATTGACTGGCAGCTATACAGTTCTTTAAGTAATTAGAGATTGCCCACATGAAACTATTGAAGTAAAAAAATTAATAAAAAATAAAAAAAAAAGACTGAACTGCAGCTTTAATAACACAAGAATTACAAAACAAGCACCAAAACAAGCCAAAAATGTAATAAAAACAAACCCTACAAATACATAACAATTAACTAAAAACAAGAAGCAAAAATACAAAACATAACAATTCATTAAAAACAAGCATTTGCCAAAAATGCCTGTAACTGTATTTATCTATAAACCGAAATTGACATAGATTTGCCTGGTGGTGGATTACGCCACAAGATTTTCAGAGGCCTTTCCCTTGAGGACTGCTATGGCCAAGAATGTGGCCAATAAATTAGTATTTATTCTCTATTGTAGGGCTTCCCAAAGTGATCTTTACGGATCAAGGAATCAACTGCATGTTCAAACTAATGCAGGTTGTCCTGAGGGTATTGGAAGTGAAGTCGGTAATAACTTTGTGTACCATCCGCTATTGGATGGGTTGATGGAGAGGTTCAACTGAACCTTGAAGTCCATGATTCCAAAGTTTGTTATCTTAGAAAAAAGAGATTGGGACGAACTATTCCCCTTTCTGCTTTTTACATTGTCAGAAATTCCCCAGTCCTCTACAGGTTCTCCCTGTTTGAATTATTATACATTGACAACCTTGAGGTATCTTAGATCACTTAAAAGAATTTTGGAAGAAACAGCAATTCTCTTCCAAAAATGTGGTCAAATATGTAATTGATCTCAGAGATCGACTACAGTTAGTGGAAAGGGAGACCTATTATAACAGGGATGCCCACCTAAGCATTTCAACCTTTTACAGAGTAATGTTGTTACTTCCCAGTAGTAAGAGTGAACTAAAGGCGAAGTGGAAGGGGCCCTTTGGGATGCTACGTCACACAGGTGAAGGGAACTATGAGATTTTTCAGCCAGGTTCCAGGAAGGGTAAGAAAATATACCATGTAAACTTCCTGGATCCCTGGAAAATCAAAGAATCCTTTTCATCCATTTGGGTTGACAAGAGTATGGATTTGGGTCTCCAACTTTCTGTAGAAGGAGAGACAGTTGTAGATCATATGCCAATGGGAAAACAATTAACCCTCGAACAACGGCAGGATCTAGTAGAGCTTATTGTCCAGTTTAGAGATATTTTTTCAGAAGGGCCGGGGATAACCCATAAAAGTCTAACAGAACCTGGGACGAAAGTATAGTCTTGCCCATATAGGCTACCTGAGAGCAGAAAAAACATAATCTGGTAATTTTACATGGTCAGAACACTATGTCAAGCCCACCGGTGTGTTCAATTAGAACTGTCTTATGTAATGCAAGATCGACAGTATTAGGAACAATACAGCTGTTATAGCTGAACTTATTGAATCATCAAACTTAATATATATCACAAAGACTTGGGTAGATGAAAATGCAGCCCCATTTTAGACGTTGCTTTCCCAGCAAATTATTCTATGATTCACTGCTCAAGAGGGGAGGAGGTGAGGCAATCTGTTTTAAAAACGACTTTGAAACTCAGTCATTTGGGACTAACTCAGTCATTTGAGTGTATTTCTGACTGGACTGCTACGGTTCTGGGGTTTAGAGTCCTTCTCATCTACCTTCCTCCTGGAGATGGGATAGGATTTCAACAGGAAATTGCAGACCTCATTGCTGGTCTAGTCATGGATTTCAATGCTGGGGTCGATATTACTGTAAATCTCTCTCAATTTTGCTAAATACCTCTTCCACACAATGAATGCTATGGGCTTCACACAACTTGTTTGCTCTGCTACCCATAGATGTGGGGACACACTTGAACTTGTTTTCCAGACCGGTTTAGAAATCTCTGACCTTACAATAGACCTAGTTGTCTGATCAGACAACCACTCAATTTAGTTCTCAATCACAGCCCCCCTCCCATTGAGGTGTCGAGGTATTGACCTTTGAGGGGTGTGACCCCCAAGGCTTGATAGCAAATGTTGATTTCTCTGACATATTAAATGCGTGCATGGATCCCAGTGCTCTTGTTGATTACTATATTAGAGATTTGGGGCCACAAAGGATACTATTGCTCATGTTGGCATATGACCCCTCACTTCACACAAACTCACCGCTTGGTTTGACAATTCTACTGTATTAAGGAATTGAAGAGGAAGGGCCACAGGCTTGAACGGCACTGGTGGAAGTCTTGCAGTGTTTAGGACAAGTTGAAACTGATTGACCACATTACTAAATACCATTTCACAATTACTACTGTAGTAAGAAGTCAGCGTTCCTTTTACATGAGATCATGGCAGCGAGCAATAGACAAGCTTTACCGCACCATGGACAGGCCCTGCAAATCAGCATGTCTGCTATCTGGTGAAGCCTATTCAGAGTCCCGTTGTGATGATTTTGCTCTCTTTTTCTCTGATATACTAACCTCTATCCAGGCTGGTTTCCTGGATGTGCTATCTCATAAGTGTCAGGATTCCAGGCATGAAAATGCAGGTTCTCTGGCTTTATGGCGTAGCTTTTACCATTCGGATGTAGAAGACCTTGTGCAAACAATCCAGTGAAGGTGTTCCACTACTTGTAATTTGAACCCTGTCCTAACACAACTCTTAGGATATGTTGATTTAATCAGCCCAGCATTTGCCAAAATAGTTGTGTGTTCTTTGCAGACAGGATCTTTCCAGCACCACAGAATGAAGCAGTTTTCAGCCTTCATTAGCCCCAGATTGCATGGTGAATTACAGGCATGTATCAAATCTTCCTTTCCTAGGGAAGGTTATTGAGAAAGTGGTGGCAACCAAACTGGAAAGCCATCTATCAAGCCATGAAATGTATGACCCATTCCAGTCAGGATTCAGAAGATGGTTAAATTATCTCCTGATGGCAAGTGACAGAGGTGATTGTTTGATCTTAGTACTCCTTGACCGCTCCGTAGCATTTGATACTGTGGACCCTACGATCTTCATGGAGCACCTAAAGTATTTCTGTGAACTTTTGGCGATTGATTTTCGGTTTTAATTAATGGTGTCTTGTGTTGGCTAATGCTTTGAATGATTGTGTTTCAGATATTTTTTAATAATTAATATCTTTGTAGGTTAATTTTTCAATTAATTCATTGCTTTTGTATTAATTAATTGGTTTGATTGGTTACTGGTTTAATTAATTCATAGTTGATTTGATTATTGATTGTATTAATTGCATTAGCTGGCAAGTGTTTTTATTTAGTGAATTAAGTTTTTTTGGAGTTTTGTAATGTTTTATTATTTTGTGTTTTGAGCATTAATGTATTGTGATTAGGGTGCCCATTGAGCGCTATAGAGGCTTATCATGCCCATATTATTATATGGATATGATGTACCACTATACTACTCAATGGGTACAGGGTGGGTATAGTGGGTCCAGGGTGGGTGGTTAGGCCTCCCGGATGGGTAGCAGGGCAGGGTGGATGAACCCCTTAATTACTATAGTGGTTATTAACCACTAAGGTGATTAAGGGGTTAGGAGCCATTAGAATGTATATATTATTTATGTATGTATGTATGCTTTCTAGCAACGGAGGACAGGGACCTGCAGAATCCTGATGAGGATGACCTTCATATTGCTGTGGTAAGTAGAACTGTATTTAATTCCTTTTTTTATGCTGGTTAATGTTGTGTTTAATAATGGCAAATAATCTATTATCTGGATAATAGTTATAATCCCCATTACTGTGCTGTATGTATGTGGTGGTGGTGGTGGTGGTAGGGGGGGGGGAATTTGATTTATTTAAATGTAGGCCCATGTTTTATTTGTTAACATACAGGGTTGGTACCTTAGGTCTGCGGGGACCTATGGAGACCACCTGTGTATACCACCAGTGGACACGGGTACCACTCAAGGACCCCCAGACACCTACGGGTACCACCTGCGGACCCACAGGGGACCCCTGCATGGAAGAAGCAGGGCCCCAAAGCTGTGGGGGCCCCTAGGGACCCAGACACCATAGGAACCACCCGAGGGCCCCCAGACACCTGTAGTGATGACCCGGGGACCCCCAGACACCCGTAGAACCCCCCATGGACCCCATTGGGGTCCACAGTGACCCACGGGTACCACTTGGAAGCCCACGGCACCTAGCGGGGACCACCCGGAGGCCCCTAGACACCCGTGCCCCCCCCCCTGGGGTGCACTTTGGGGCCTGCGGACACCTGTCGGTCCCACCAAGGACCCCCATCTGTCTGGGGTATGAATATCTTAAAAAATAAATCCATGGTTTTACATTATGGGGAGCAAAGGCAGGGGGTGTATTGGTGTTTGTTAAATATTGCAATATTTATTGGGGCCTAGGAGGTGAGTATTGAGGCTGTTGGGTGTGTATTGTTTTTATTGTGGGTAACGGGGGTGGGTGAAGGGGGTATTAGCCCCAAGGATGGGCGTTTATGCCTTGCGGGTGGGTAGTGGGAGGGGATAACCCCTTCCTTACCATAGCAGTGTTCACCGCTAAGGTAATAAAAGGGTTAAGTCCACCCGCAGTCCCCCCGCAAGGCCTAGGCACCCACTAAGGGCCATATACCCCCTTCACCCACCTCTGCTACCCACAAAAAGCCTGGCACGGGTGGTTAAGCCCTTCATTGCCTTAGCGGTTAGCCGCTAAGGTAATGAAGTGGGTTGCAAATGCATTTTTCCTGCATCGGATTCATGCCAGGGGGTCTCCGATGCTGGTATTAATGGGTATCAGCTCCAGAGATATAAATCGGCATAAATCCGATGCGGGAAAAAGTCCTGTCTCTCCGCTTATCGACACTCTTCGCCAGCTTCTCCCCACTAACTCGTCAACTTTTCCTGGCGTTTGGATTTGGGGAGAAAATCGCCATTCTAGAGCGGTGATAGGCGTCGATAACCTACTCGCTGCTACTAGAATTGCACGAGTTGATGCATTCCGAAAAGCGTCGATAAGGTATAGCAAAATAAAAAGGGGTTACACTTAGAAGCTGTTTAACATATAAATGCAAGAGTATCAGGGTGGCAATTTATGTGACTTTATCACATCTACCAAAAGATAGGAAATTCCTTTGCAATATCTCTGCTGTATTCATTTTGTTAGTTTACTCTTTCAGGCAATTTGATTCATTTGACCTTGAATGCTCATGAATGTTTTTTTACGGTTTAAAATGCATTCTCCAGAAAAAAATGCATCCAAAGTTAATAAACCTTAACATTTTATATATTTTCATTTTACAATTTTATGATAGAAAATTCTCTATAACCTACTTCATGGTAATGTGTGATGCTACACAAATCAGTCCATTATATAACATATTATAGAGTTCCCAATCTCTTATTGATTTTATTTGTAAGTATTTCAAACTAGATTTACACACACCAATTTAAAAATACTCTTTCTATTTAGACTACTCATAATATATAACTTTGTATGTAGCATGGTTGTTTGTTTTCTCTCTTGGTAAATGGAACCAGAATGTAGAATTCAACCAGATGCTAAAGCAGTTCTCTTTAACAAGTTTTCCAAAGAGGGCAGATTGGAAAACAATTACTAGTAGGATGGCCAAAAGTGTAAGAATGTACCTTAGAATACTGTACATTTACAGTAAGAAGACTTAAAATACTGTATTATACTTCTATTTTGGAAGAATTTATAACATATCATATGTATTTATTACAGTATAACCAAGCTTAACAGTTTGCTTCACTGTGAACAAAATGCACTTATTGTACTGTAGCTGCCTGTGCAACTGCATTGAAATAAGCAGGAATTTGCAGTAAAATGGTCCTTTTTTTTGTCCAAATTAGAATCACAGAGTAAAAGTTAAATAGCACTGGCCAAAAACCTACTTTAGTCAATACTTAAAGCCACACATAATTCTATAAAGGGCAATAGCACTGCTGAAGCGCTGGTGCATGGAAAACCCCACTGACTTCAATGGGACTTTCTGTGTGGTAGCAGAGGATCGGCCCATTTGCACTTTGTAGAATAGCATCCATAAAGCTTAATCTATTTCTACCATCTTCTCATATAGCACCACTCATATCTGATCACACAAGAAATAGCAAACTGTACAGAAATGACAGGATGCACATGTTTATTACTTTCCTGTTGCATTTGCCTCTTTTTGCTTCTGCTATTACAATAGGATTTTAGTCTCATGCGTCTCTCTACATTTTCTCATAAAGGTACTTGTAATTATTATAAATTAGCTAGTTAAATGTAACCCCCTGTATTTGCTATCAGCACAGGACATGACAACTTTAAGAATGACATTCCATTGGACCATGTGACTGTGCTTAGTCAGTGGAATTAGAGTTGGTGACAGTTGAAGAGGGAGAGAGGCTGGGGAGTTCTGCTGAGAGCTAATGGAGTGAGGTAGTGTGCAGATCCCTCCTGTACAAAGGGATCTTCATGTGCCCCACATAGAGAGAGGGAGAAGAGGAACCCTGCAGAGAATAGTTTCTGTTATAAGCAGCAGCAGCAGCATCAGTAAGCAGAAGCAGACAGCAGCAGACAGAGCAGCAGCCAAAGCAATAGGCTCTTTGAGCAAAGTAGCAGTGGATCATCAGCCTCCGGCCTAAGGAAACAATGAGTAACTACTGTATGTCACGGGAGACCAGGCAGTTTACACATTTTTAACAGGATCATTCATTGAGCAAAACAAGATAATGAAATAAATTGTAATTTATTCGCACAAATTCGCTTAAACACTATGATACACAAAATACAGACGAAAAACACACTTACTGGGGGTCGAAAACTAGACTCTCTTAGGTGCAGAGAACTCTAAATAAGAGTTTTACCCTGACGGGACTTAGCCCGGAATCTCCTGGTTCCCAAATTGGCGTGAAGTTCCACACACCACCTCCCCCTTCTCTTCGGAGAACTTGGACTTTTCTTGGGCTACCAACAATTCTCTGGAACCGAAATCGGCATCAAATCCCAACCACGACCGCTACGTTCGTTTTTGAGAACTTGGTTGCAAAAGCTGCACTTAGAATCTTGCAGGCCGGCTTTCATGGCTTGAAATCAAAACCGGTTGCTCTGCTATTCGCGCAAGAGCAACTTTGAATGCCCGTCCACTCTTTCTACTGGGAATCTCGAATCTCAATGGCTTAGACAATTCTTATAGTATTCTGAGTTTAATTTATGCAACTCAGCAGCCAATCATCATGTGGGAACTTTCTCAGTAGCCAATCAGAGCCAAGGTGGTCTGATAAGCCGGGTCAGCGGGAAATATGAAATTGCCAAGGGGCATGGGCAAGTTTGCCACCTCCGTCCCTGGCCATTTCAATGCCACCCGCTGGCTCAGGCTCTACTAAGTCTGGCAGAACAAATGGCAGACCAGACAACTGCCATTGTGCCCTGGACTTGGGTACTTGAGCCCTTCCCTGCTACCCAAATGGCTTTCATACCTTTGGCATCTCTGGCTACTTTGAACTCCGATGTCCAGCAGACTTACTGGCGCTGCTTGGTTAGCCCTCACAGTCTGTTTGAACATTGGTTCCGAAAGTCCCAGCGCCATACAGTACACAACAGTACATTACCATGTATTAATAAAATATACTTTAATACATCCCTAAGCCCTGGGTATGGGGAATAGAATAGAAAAGTGTACTTTTATTTCTATCAGCCTTTATTCCCCACACACTATCTATTGGACTTAGATTGGACTCTGAGAGTGCCCTCACAACCTTATCTATGTTGGAGCACCCACAAACCAATACAGGTTCTGGGCTACCTGGGCATTAACTGGAGTACCCCCCTTAACCTAGGGATCCCCTCAGTTACAGGACACTACATAATGACAGGACACTGCACACACTGACTGCACACTGCACACACTGACTGCACACACACACTGCACACACTCACAGGACACTGCACACTGCACACACTCACAGGACACTGCACACTGCACACACTCACAGGACACTGCACACACTCACAAGACACTGCACACTGCACACACTCACAGGACACTGCACACTGCACACACTCACAGGACACTGCACACACTCACAGGACACTGCACACTGCACACACACTCACAGGACACTGCACACTGCACACACACTCACAGGACACTGCACACTGCACACACATTCACAGGACACTGCACACTGCACACACACTCACAGGACACTGCACTGCACACACACTCACAGGACACTGCACAGCGCACACACACTCACAGGACACTGCACAGCACATACACTCACAGGACACTGCACACACACTCACAGGACACTGCACAGCACACACACTCACAGGACACTGCACAGGACACACACTCACAGGACACTGCACAGCACACACACACACTCTCTCCCTCTCCCCCTAACCCCCCCACCCCCCCACACAGGATAGAATGTCTGTGGTGTAGAGCAGGAGAAGCTATCAGGAACACAGACACACAGACACACAGACACACAGACACACAGCTCTCTTCCTAGACAGGGCAGGCTCCCCCGGCGTCCCTGAAAAGTTTGCGAGTGAGAGCAGGAGAATCTGCTGTGCGGGTGATCAGTGGACATGTGAGTAAAATTGCCATGGAGAGGAGGCTGCAGCCCTGAGCCTCGCACTCTCCAAGCACTGCCTGCAGCTCTCTGACTGCTGGGGAGGATGGAGGAGGGAGGAGGGAGGAGGGAGGAGTAGCACAGAGCAGCACAGTGTGATGATGCGATCCCAGCTCTCCCCCCTCTGTAGACACGGAACCCCGGGTGCGGCGGCCATTTTTAAATTTAATTAATTTATTTATTTAATTAGCGAGACCCCGTTTGTAACGCGGTCGGATGGGCTGGCCCCCGAGGACCGCGCTATAACGGGGTATACCTGTAATTAGATTTTTGTATCCTAAAGTCCAACAGGTTGCCAAATTTAGGAAGAGTGTTGAATAGGTTAGGCAATGTTAAAAGTGGCTTTGAGATTGTAAGGAGAATTTCATCCACAAAGGTGAGATTTTATGGTTCACCAATGAGAGAGGAATGCCATGAATATTAAAATAGTTTCTTATCAGACAAGCTAAAGGTTCCATAATGATGGTGAACAGGAAGAGGAGAGGGGCCACTCCTATTTGGTGGTATTACTTATGACAGTTGAATCGATAGAAGGCCCATGCAGCATAGTCTAGTGAGTGGCTGCTTGTGGAGACTCCCTTAAAAATGTATTATAAGAAACAAAGATTTCGCTAAGGTCATAGGAGAGATCAGCATTCTAGGAGATGTACAGTAGACTATGGACATTATTATGGAACTGGCTTGTTCTTAGTCTTCTGGCTATGAAGCTCTCCCCCTTATTCTTTATTGATTGAGTAGGGTATAAAGGTATAGCTGGAGCAACCAGATAGATAGCAAATGAAGAAGCTTAAATGAAACGCATAAGGTGACTATTGCGCAGGAGTTGAAATCCAACTAGCCTGACGTTGATGCTGATGCCAAATACCGTGAGATGGGAAGACCATCACGTTACACAGAAGCAGTTACACCAGACACTGAGGAGAAGCGTACCTGGACGCAACGGTGGTGAGGCTATAACCCATTCTCTGCATCTTTATTATGCTGGGTCAGGATGTACACTTAATGTGATTGTTTTATTGTGACATTTGAGTGCAAGGAGCATCTCCATTGTATTTGACATTTTTTATTCAATTGGATCACGTTATGTTGGTATTTACTTTCTCTATCCTTTATTTAATCAATTTGAGCTGAATATCGATTTTGCGGGGGATGACGAAAGAACCAGGAATCCACCCACAAGAAGCTACTGCCACTTGCTCATCCAAGAAGCCTTTTGTGAGTTCCATATTTTTGGAGTGGGGGAACCCTCCAGTTATTAAATTAACTTGAAATATTTGGGATACCTTGGAGAGAAAAAAAAGAAGTTAAGGGGACCACCCTCCCTCATGAGGGAATTATGAATTCCCACTAGGCTGTATAACAGGAAGAAACAATATCTGGAGATCAAAGATGCCATTTTTTTGGGAAATTCAATACATTGGAAGAAATACAAGAGAGATAAAATATTCCACAAATCAGAACATTTCAGATACAGACAAATCAGGCATTTTATCTCCTTGAAGATTCCTCCCACGAATGGATGCACAACCTACCGCATTTGAAGAGATGTGTATAGCACAAAAGCAGACTAATCTCTCCACCTTGACTCTTCTGGATGGCAAAGAAATCATACATATACAGTATGATCCTGTATGGGAGAAGGATATTGGAAAAGAAATGGGGCAGATTTATGGGATGCTGTGGCATACTTATCTGTCTACACAATTATCAAAGAAACCATGTACAAGATCATGCAGAGAGTATTTTACACCAGACAGATTAGCACATGCACCAGCACCGTATATAAAAGGGGCAAGTGCACTCTGCTGGAGAAATTGTGGTCATAGGGGCACATTATATCATATATTCTGAGCATGCCCAGAGGTCATTCCCTTTCGGGGTAGAATTAAGAGAACGATTTCAAGAACACTGGACATTGTTCTAGGTCTAGACTCTGTAATAATGATTCTAGGTAAACCTATACCAAACGTGTTCTATGCCATGATCAAATTCATTGGGGAAAATTGAGTAATAGCACCACCTTATAATGTAAACCACAATCTCAATAATTATTTAATACATAGATGTAAGGGGACCTAGGGGAATCCCTTAAAACCCCTAAATAATAACAATCGAAACAACAATTGTGCGGTCCCAGTGCTCAAAAAAGGTGCCATATACAAAGAAAGCTAATACCAATACAGTTTTGAAAAAATTTAAAAGTTTATATACAATTAATAAAGCATACACTGTTGGACACTATATAAGCAACAAAAGCCGTCAATCCAGTTAATATGAAAGTGATAAAGCATACACTGTTAACCGTTATATACAACAATAGCTGTTAGTCCAAATAGGCTATGCAAAGAAATGACTAGCACACAGAAAGCATATCATCAATATTGACTATAGAGGATGAACCTAACATATACAAAGCACACTACAGTAACATAAAAGAAAAAGGTGAGGGGGAAAAACTAAACTACCACGATTGATAACCAACTAATGTGAAAACCAAAAAGGGTAAACAACACAAAAAACAGTAATTAACACAACCAAATAAATAGTTATATACAACAAGAGTGGTGTAAAGAGGGCAACGTTTCAGGGGAATCCCATTTCTTCATGCCCGTGTCCTGCACACAAACTTACAATCTCTCATACAGATTATACCGAGCGTTCTCACAGGTTGATTTTCAACATTCATTGCAACTGAGATACAGTAAGGGAAGTACTACTTGTATTTTCTTGTTGGGAATGGGCCTGTAGAAAAGTTACCTGTGTTTCCAAGTTATAAGGATACAGTATAGTATATTATATGACTTGTATATATATTGTGTACAGTATGTACTGTAGTGCTTTGCCTCGCTTGGACATGATGAGGATTTCCACTAGGGGAGAATGTAACCCCCCTTTGGATTATTACTTTATTCAAGGGCTTAATTGACACTAGAGGGTTTAACTATAGGGGTAGCTACAGTGTAACACTCTAGTCATCGCCTGGTGTACTGTAACTAGGCACAAACCTAGCCACACCTGCCTCATTTGTTTGGAGGTAGTGGCAACGTGGGATGCTGTCACATGATGTCTTAGACTCTCTTGGTCGGTTGCATAGTGCCCTATGTGCCTAATGCTGGACCAGGAGTTTCGGTTTTAGGTCAGATAGGAGAAGTCTAAAAATGCATTGTACTGTGTCGGTAAACAATTAAGGTATCTCTCTCATTTGGACATTGTTGCATCTGGACCTTTCATCGAGGTCCTCGTACTTGTCAGTGAGACAGGATCTCGTTATCCATAATGCTGTGGGATGTAATCATCCTGTCTAGCTTCTCCTTCATAACCACCGTTCTTTCTCCTAGTGAGCAGATCTCTTGATTTACCTTTCTCAGAGCTTTTTGGATATCCGATTGAAACATAACCTCAATGATCTCATATAGATCCACAATGCCCTTTTTGGTAGAATGTTGACTCACAGGCTCTAACTCTGAGTCAGAGCCTAAAGGGACACATTATAAGGGTCCTTTCTGGATACCAAGATGGCTGACGGACCAGGTCATATATTGCCCCACCTAAGATGGCTGTTGACAGGAAGTCAGCCTCTTTCTGGTCCTCTATTGCCTGTAGCTGCTTATGGACTTTCAATAGCAGGAAAGTTGGTCTCTGTCTTTGTTCATGCAAAGTATTCTATTCCTGCTTTAGCTCTGCCTTTGTTCCTATGATTGCCTGCCTGTGTTTGAACTTCTGCTTGGACCTGGATATTCCTGCCTGCTACCTGCCTCAACTCCGGTATTGTTTTGACTACCCCTGCAAGCCGCCTGCCTTGATCCCAGAACTGACTTACCCTGCATCCAGACCTCTGATCCAAGGCCGAGGTTGGTGTATTACTCCATTCCTCTGCCCTTCAGGTCCGTATCCTGTTTTGCAGCCAGCAATGTTGCACGCATGGAGAGGTGCCCTTTTCTGGCCTACGAGTTGCGCTCTTTCTGTCTACTTAAAAAATGTCCTCCGCTGCCTGCATTTCTCCTTTGACTGTATTTCTGTCAGCACCCGTGGTGGTCGTATCACTCACTTTGTCGCTGATTTGAAAGGTTTTGAGCAGCTTGTGTTGCTTATCATTGCCTTCCACCCATGGAGCTGAGTTACAAAGTGGCAATTACACTGAACTTCACGCATGCACCCCAAAATACGTTTTTTTTTAATTAAAAAATAACCTTACGATAAACGGAAAAATAAATATGAATGAATTTCAAAGCATGCTTTTCCATGGGAATAAAATACCTAGATGTGCTTGGCTTGCTTTTTATCTCCCTGTATATCCATAATTAAGTTATACATTGAAAACATACAGATACAGAATACAGAAATACAGAATAGCATTTAAAAGATCTCTCTACAATAACATCTCTTCTACAATAAGGCATGTTGATAACCATCACTGCTAGGATTACTTTCACTGGATGCATTCATGCAGAAAGCCTGATGCACAGAAAAGGTTTCAGCAATGTGAAACCTATTAAGAAGGAATGACTGCGATGAGTCATTTGAAGAAGAAAATACAAGTTACATGAGTAAGACATTGCAAAGTATGTGCACTCCATAATCCGGCATGCTCAACGGTGATCAAAAGGAACGACAATGTTTTAATTTAAAAGTAGACTAAGGGTAGGTAAAAAACACATTCATAATTTTTTTTTTCATACTATAAATCATCATTTTGCATCTAACTCCATACTAATTATAGGTATGACCAGATTATTATAGAACTGTAGTGTATAGCTGCCACAAATTATATACATTTCTGGGTATGGGGGGGGGGGAGAAGGGATTTTTCAAAGCTCCTCTAATGGGTACCAGAGCTTTTCTGGTGTTAACTGCCCTTGACTTGAATGGCAAATAATGCCAACCGCGCTTCAATACCAATTATTAGGACATAACAAATTCCACCTCTTTAAATTTTGTCGAAGTCCGTATAGCCATGATCTTGAGTTGGAGAAGTAAGCGTAGTCGAGGGTAAGCCAAGGTCGATATCCAGAGAAGTTTCACTAATAAGCCGGGTCGGTACACTAGGAGACACTAGGAGACAAACTGCAAGACAAGACTGGAACAGGAGCAAGGCACAACAGAACTGTGAGGCACTCAAGGCTACATGAGATTATGCTAAGCGATGCTAGAGAGTACAAGCAAGATACTGTAGTTCCAAAGAGTATTCAAAAACAAACCTGGGGAAATCACCAACAAGACCCAGGTACATGCTGGGTACATGCTGGGTACATGCTGCAATATTCCAGTGACATTTCTGCAGACAGACTGAATGGGACTGCCAGGGTCCCCTGCTGTGTTAATCCGATGGGCCATTAGTCTCTGCAGAAATGTCACTTAAATGTTGCAGCATGTACCCGAGTCATATTGGTGATAGCCCCAGATTTGCCCCAGAGTTTCAAGGCAAGTTTTAGAATACTCGTAGGCGCACCTGTATAAGAAGGGAGAAGCAGTCAAAAGGACAGTGGCGGAGTGGAGGCACGGCCCCAGCGGAAGCTGTGATAGGCACAGGAGACAAGTGGCAATCAGGTTACTTGCTGTGCAGCTGGGGAGCGGTGCACGTCGTCATGTGAGCGCGCCACACGTGACGCGTGGTGTATCCGGGGGGCGGAGCCAAGCTCTGAAGCAACTCTAGAAGTGCTGCGCGAGCTCTGTAAACAGAGCAGGGGGTGCGCACGCGCTGGTGCCAAGACACAGGGCTGAGTCGCAGCAGGTAAGGAGGGAACATGTTGCAAAGGACGTGTTCCCCAGTTTCTTATATAACGTTAATTCCCAATGACACTACAGTATACAGTATGCCTGCCAGTATGTACAGTAGGCCTGCCATAGCCCGTCAATGCTTGTACACATACACACTAGAGCGTGACTTGATACATGCGCACTATTGGAACTTTGAAATCGAACGTCACAGGAAGATAAGGATAAAGTTTGATGGAACTCTAATATTGTTTTTTAAAACGTTGCCTTTTTTGCTTTTATACCTATTACCAGCTTCACGCTTTTAAAACTTTGCCACGCTATTATTTTGGACAACACACTATGCACTGTGACCGATTTAATTACATGTCATAACCTGTAATAAAATTTCACACCGAGATGTTTCTTGTTTTTATTCCACTTCCTGGTTAATGGAGAATAATACTTTCACAAATAATGGTACACTGACGTTATCAAAATAATTATTTGATACTATGGTTTTCTATTGAAGGGTTCCACACGCATGCACATTGTAAACTAGTGTAGAAAGCCTTCACTGCCAATCAGATTTATAAATCCAACAATTTTTTTTTTCTAAAGTAACGTTTTTATTTTATTTTTAAAAAGAGAATAATTGTGAGCTTTAACAAAACATTACATAATGCAATGTTTTCATATTTAATCAATTTTTACATTGTTAACATCACAACCCCTCCCCCCCACCACTTAAAAATTAATAATTTTTTGGGGGGCTATCTATTCAATAATATCAATCTCAACCTTTTTAGGGCTTGGTCTGCTGTTCATACTGTTAACAGAAATCTTCCCCGCACACATTCAATTAAGTAATACTGTTACTTGTACACTGGCGACCAAATTTATTCTTACTTGGCTAGCTCCGCGAATTTCAGAGTATCCCGGTGATGTGCGGTTTTGTGTCATTTTCTCCCGGGGTGTATAGCGTTATTTCCGCGGCTGTGATTTAAGCATTTTATTCCGGCTGGCTGCAATACTGCAGTGCCGTGTAAAAACGCATGGGGGCGCTTGCGAGCTGTTGTCTCTGAAGTCTAATACCTTCGCGGTTCAACCTGCAGTACACAGTCTGTGCGTGTGCGCGCAGTAATAGTAAAATTGCATATTTCATTTATTTTAAAGTACAGTAGGTGAGGGGGTTCCTAACATCTGGGGGGAAAT
>WSYH01011296.1:0-21092 GCA_036426205.1 Ascaphus truei
TGGGCCGAAAACCGTGCCTCCCCCTCCCCCCCCTGCCGAACTGCACCCCCCCCCCCCCTGCCTCCCATGCCTCCACCCGCCGAACCACATGCTCCCACCCCCGCAAACCCGTGTCTCCCACCCCCCTCCATTCCAACACCACCATCCACCCCACCCATTCACTAACTCCCCCACCATACTACTCCCCACCCACCCGTCACGAACTCACCCACCCTCACTACTCACCCACCCGCACTAATAAATTCCACCCGTCAAATCACCGGCCTCCACTCATAACTCCACCCACCAGTCACTAACTCACCACCCAGTCACTACTCACCCACCCGTCACTAACTCACCCACCCCTTCCTAATCACCACTCACCACACCCGGTCACTAACTCACCCACCCGTTCACTAAACTCACCCACCCAGTCACTAACTCACCCACCCCCCCCGTCACTAACTCACCCCCCCCCCAGTCACTAAACACCCACCCAACCCAGTCACATAACTCACCCCCCAGTCAATAACTCACCACACCCAGTACTAACTCACCCACCCAGCAATCACCCACCCCTTCCATAACTCACCCACCCAGTCACTAACGTCACCAACCCAAGCCACCTACACCATCATACTCCACCCCACCCACCCAGTTCACTAACTACACCTCCACCGCACCCAGTCACTAACTCAACCATTCAGGTAACTAACGTCACCCCCACCCATCCACTAACTCACACCACCCACATCATACTCCCCACCACCCCTAACTCCCAGTCACTAACTCACCTAACCCACCCACCCTGTCCTAACCATCCAACTCCACCCAGGTCACTAACTCACCACCCAGTCACTACTCACCCACCCAACTAACTCCCGCCCCAGTCCTAACTACCATCTCACACCCCCTCCCCACCACCAGATCACTACCTCACCCACCCAGTCCCAACTCACCCAATCCGACAGTCACCCAACCCCTCCCTCCAACTCACCACACCAGTCACAAATCACCCCAACCCACTTCACAACTACCCACCAATCACTAACTCACCACCCGATCAATACACTCACTAACTCACCCACCCAGTTCACTATAACTCACCCACCACTCACTACTCAACCCACCCACGTCCACTTAACTCACCCACCCAGTCACTAACTACCCACCCAGTCACTACTCAATCGGAAACTCACCCCCCTGTCACTAACTCCACCCACCCACCCAGTCACTAACCACACCATCCCAGTCACTAACTCTAACGACCACAGTAATACTCACTACCACCCCACCAGTCACTAACCACCCACCAGGTCACAAACTCACTCAAGTCACTACCATCACCCACCCACCCCATCACTAACTCACCCCAACCACTACTACCACCCACCCAGTCACTACTCATCACCCACCCAGTTCAATAACTCACTACCAACCCAGTCACTAACTCAACTTCACCCACCCAGTCACAACTCACTCACCCACCCAGTCACCAACTCCTTCACCCACCCAGTCACTACTCACTCACCCACCCAGTCACTAACTCACCCCCCCCCCCAGTCACTAACTCACCACTCACTACTCACCCACTCACTAACTAACTCACACCCACCCACAGTCACATAGCTGAGAGACCCCGCCTTCACTAACTCACCCGCACCAGCACAACTCACCCGCCCATCACTAACTCACCCACCCAAGAGAGAGGCCAATGGTGGAGCAGAGATAGAGGGGAGTGCGAGAGAGGGAGAGCGGGACCATTCAATCCGGCAACGCCGGTATATCAGCTAGTAAAGATAAGATAACCTGAACAAATGAGACAAAACATGATACTTTTTCAGTCATTTATTTATCCACAAATGAGTTCAACATTCAATATCCATGTGTGAAAAGTATGTGAACCTTTAGATTCAGTACCTGCTGGCGCCCCCTTGAGCAACAACTAAGTGTTTCCTGAAACTGCTGGTCACTCTCACACCGGTTTTGAAGAATTTTCGCTCATTCCAGAACTTATTCAACTCAGTAATATTTGAGGGTTCTTTGCATGGAGAGCTCACTTCAGGTCCCGCCCACACATTTCGATGGGGTTTAGGTCCGACTTTGACTAGGCCATTCTAAAATGCAGATTTCTTCTTTTGTAGATCTACTTTAGTTAAAGGATCATTGTCTGACCCACTTACGCTTCAGCTTGCAGACGGATGGCCTGACATTCAACTGTTGTTAGAGAAACCAAATGTTGGGACATTTTTAATCCTCAATCCTATGCATAGTCTCATGTCTTGTACTAGAAGTTTCTCCAATTTAACAAAGTGATCAGTCAAATCTGATGGCTCTTCACAAAACAATGTCTCTATATCATCAAAAACTTGCTCCACTCTCTTCCCACTTTGCTGTATCACCACATTCGTGGACAAAATGTATGTGGTCTACAATTGGAATAACTTTTTCTGCCAATCTCCATTTTATTCCCAAAAATCTTAAAAAGAAAAGTCCATAAAAATCCACAAATTATGTGCCGAACGGAAATCCAAAAATGAAAAAAATAAATAAACCAACAATGAAGGACTGTGTTTGTTCATGAACAGGTTAAATGGTTTATAATAGAATAAGCAATAATACTTTTGAATAAAATGAAATGCTGAGCTACCAGAAAAAGTAAATTGTAAGGAAAAATAGAAATAACCCCAGAACTGATGCTCCTAAGTATAATCAGACACGAAAAGAAATCTTAATATATCTATAAAGTAATGATGGTCAAAGGGAATGCTGTAATAAACCATGAGCGTAAATTAGAGCATATAGAACCCAATACATGTGTAGCTATGTACCGGGTAGGGGGTGAATATTTTTAGTGATTTAAAGGTTTTAGCTTTTTGGATTATGGATAATATTTTCTTGCAATCCATTTAATTTCTGTTCCCACACTATTAATGGTATATCTTTTTATGATGCCTTATTCATACACCTCCCCATTGATTGATTAATTTTTAATTGTAATCATTTTTTGTTTTTTGGTATATTTACATTATTGCCATGTTGGTTATTATTGTTTTATTGCATTTTGTGTTATTGTTTTGTATGTCGTTTACATCAGCGGTGCGCAAACTGGGGGGCGCGAGACTGCCGACGGGGGGCGCGGGTTTACGAGGCCCGCGCGCTTCCCGAAGGCACTTAAATCAAGTGCGGGGGAGCTGCCGGGCCTCTGTAAACCTAACTTACCGTGGCTCCGGCGGCTTCCTCCTGCGTCGCCATGGCAACGTGGCGTCAAAATGACGCTCTGCGAGGTCATGTGTGACGTCACGTTGCTATGGCAATGTGACGTCATTACGCCGGTGCGCAGGTAAGTTGAGTTGAGTTGGGGGGGGGCGGGAGTGAGGGGACAGCCGGCAGGGGGCGCGGGAAAAAAGTTGTGCGCCCCCCTGGTTTACATAGTCCGTGTGTGATCCGATGTAGGGATTCCAAACATACCTTTAAATTATGTCCAATCATTGGTTTACTCTGTAGTGGTGTAACTCTTGCTCCACCTGGATTTATACGGTTAATTAATAGCTGGAACCTCCTATATATAGATCACCAGGGTCTATAGCCATGACTCTGGGGAGTAATAGGTCCAGTCCAGAGGCTCGCCTCTGAGAAATGTCTCTGGCAGTCTCTGTTTGTTTGGTATATAGCATGGGCTTTGTGGGTCCAAAAGCTGACTCGGAGCAACCTTATTAGCGTTGCCTACGGGGCCCTTTACCTGTTGCTCCTCCGGGAGATGCCCCTTCAGTGGGAGGGTCCCTTTGAGAGAAACCACATTGTGTGTGTATAAACAATATTGTATTAGTAATCAGGTAATAATCGCACGTACATCAATTGACTGAAAAATAGGCAAGACATGTTAGGACATGTTACCACTCTGTGCTGTGCAATCGTGGATGTTTGTAGTGGGTCACCAGGATCAGCTCTCCTCCCGCAAGCTTCGTAGAACCAATGCAGACCTCTGCTTATTCCATCCAGGACCTCTAGTAGCAGGGTGTAAACGCAGTGAATGCCGCCACGAAAGGGGAGACCACGGTGGCGTAAACAACGGAGAGGTCTCCCCCTTTCGTGGCGGCATTCACGCGTTTACACCCTGCTACTAGAGGTCCTGGATGGATAAGCAGAGGTCTGCATTGGTTCTACGAAGCTTGCGGGAGTAGAGCTGATCTTGGTGACCCACTACAAACATCCACGATTGCACAGCACAGAGTGGTAACATGTCCCTAACAGTATGCTCCTATTTTTCAGTCATTGATGTACGTGCACTTACCTGATTACTAATACAATATTGTTTATACACTACACAATGTGATTTTTTGCGCTGTCTCTCTTTTTGTTTTTGCTCTAGTTCGGTTTGTGGAGCCATACCACGAGCACAGCAGCATAATCCATATATTTCTGTAACAGGTTTATATTTGTTTTATTTATCACTATATATTATCACTTGAGCACAATATTCAAGATTATATGAGCGCAGATCACTCTCTTCTCCTTAGGCCCGGGAATACGAAAGAAATGAAACGTAACGCAAGCCAGGTTTCAAATCTTTTGTCTCAATTTATTACTCATAGGGTAATGACTTTTATACCAGAAAAAGAAGATATTGGTTAGAGGCGTAACATAGGCGTGTCTTGGGCGTAGCTTTGATTAGAGGCGTGATTTAGGGGCAGGACATATTAGTGGCATGATTTTGGGACGTGTTTCTCCCAATACAGGCAATGTCTGAATACATAGCTTATTCATTGTCTGTAATCAAAAGAGACCTTGAATCTCTAGCAACTAAGTTATGCTATTTTGCCTCTTTCAGAGAATCAGTCTATTATATTCTAACTAAAAGAGCAGGAGACTGACAATACAAAAAGTATCTTAGCAATATCCTGAGCAGGAAGAAAGGAAATGTAATTTGGCAGAAACTGAGTGCATTAGGAATTATATTTCAGCAAAAGGCTGACTACAGAATCTTAACTAGTTATGATCAGACAAAATGGATGCTTAACACAAGTGTAGATTCTTGCCTGACCTACTGGTCCTAACACTGGTAATACCCAGACCGTAAATCGAGAACACTAAACCATAGGCTCATGGTTAGAGCATTTAGAATTTCTTCAATACGAGGAATGTTGTATTGGTCGGGTACCGTACGATTGTTCAAAGTTCAATAATCGACGCACAGTCTTACAGATCCGTTCTTCTTCCTCACCACCACTATGGGTGAGGCATAAGGACTCCTAGACTCCGTCACAATCCCGGCGGTCTCCATTTCCTGCAGGACGTTCCTTTCATCGTCCACATCCCTCGGGGCAATGCGACGGGAGCGCTCACAGAAAGGAGTGGTGTCGCTCAGTCTAATGGTGTGTTGGGCGCTGCGACTGCAACCCACATCCATCTCACTCATGGAAAACATCGTCCGTCGCTCATTCAGCTTGGTGGTCAGTCGATCTTTCCATCCAATTGGTAACGTTGAATCTCTAAAGTTGAAGTCCAGATCGGCTGGCTGTTTACTTACTGCAGCGGTGTTCACTTGTGGCATTGTTTCCACAGGACTGACCGGATATATGCAGCCCAAGCTTTGTCCCGCATCAAGTTCCATCGGGAACGGGGAAATATTCTGGACATATACATAAGTTTGGAGAGGAATTTTAGTTGTCCATTCTCTCACTTCAGGTATTACCCGATACCCCCTCTGAACATCTTCCTCTTGGGTACTCTCCAGAGAGAACAGATGATTGATCTCATCTCGATCGGGATAGCAACACCAAACGGCCATGCGTTGTACTCCCCCTGGTAAAATTGTCGACAGTCCGGCTTGATGGTTGTGGAGGTCCCCGTGAGCTCTAAAGCATATACCCGGTTGCATTCCTCACGCAGGACGGGATCGAGTAGGGGGTTGGCCATAGGCAGTTCGTTGGTCTCTTTCAAGTATGCCCGGATTACAGCTCGCACTTTGTCGATATTTGTTCCCAGGATGATCGAGTACGGGCACTGCTCTTGAGGTTCAGGACACACCATGGCTTCTATATTCATGGGGTGTTTCTTGCCGGTGTTCAGTTGGAGTATCTCCAGCTGGACCCTTACGATCCCCTCGATAAGGTAATCTTCGTTACTTAACCCCCTCACCTTCATATGTTCCGCCGACCGCAAGGGGCAGTGTGTGAGATGCTGATAGTAGAATTTTCGGTATATTATTGTCACCTGGGATCCGGTGTCCAGTAAGGCAGCGACATAGACCCCTTCTAGTACAACACGTACGATAGCAGATGGGCCCACCTGACTGTAAACATCCAATGGTGAGGTTCCATTGTCAGGGCTTGATTCAGGAGGGGTTTCGGGGGACTCCGGAGACTCCAGGGAGGCCACAGATGTCTTTACCTCTGCAATCTGTAAGCGGCAGATCATTGACCTAGCAGAGCTTCCCTTACTTGGAGGTTTTTTTTTCTGGTTCGTCCCTTTCGGGGCATTCCCTGGCGAAATTTCCCTTCTGTCCGCAGCCATAGAATACAACCTCCTGGAGGTCAAATTGTCCTTTGTACGTGGGTGACGGTCTTTCGAATGTGAGGCCTTTCCCTGCGGGCTACTTGGGTGTCACTTCTTCCTCCCTGGTGGAAGATTTCTTACCCTTTGTGGTTGAGGCGATGTGAGAGTCACTCTTGAGCAGTTCCTTGGTCTTTTTGGTGTCATGAAAGTGTAGCTGCACCTCATGTCTTCTGATATGCCGCAGTAATTCCATGTAGCTAGGTGGTACGGCAGTGATCGGGGACGGCCCGCATCACTAGAGCTATGGGGTGGTTAGGCAACGAACCCTTTAGTAGTTGTTTGAATCGGTACCGGTCCACTTCAGCGGCCGAAACAATGTTTTTGGACAGAAGGTTCCCCAAGGACTGCTGGATCTTGCGGACGAAGGCAGAGAAGTCTTCTCCTTCTTTTTGGCGGAGACCCTTTAACTGTGCCATCAGCTCATCCTCATCGTCTTCTCCCGTATAAGTCTGGGTGAGCATTTCCACCAGCTCCTGTGCCGTAACTTCTCCTTCCACTTCACGATGCATCCGTACTAGTTGGGAGGTTGGGGCTCAGAGACCCTCAACCAATCTCTGTCTTTTGCTGGCTTTGGAACACGGCCACTCCGCTAATACTTGGATGGTATGTTCCCGCCATGTCTCAATCCCTTCTTCTCCTGATGGCGTCGGTAGGATTCCGGAAAAGGTTTTTAGTTTCCGGTAGTTCTGTGCTTGAGACGACATGGTTATAGCTTCTACTAGTTGGGGTACCGTGATATTCAAGGAAGGACCTCCACTTAGAGGCCGACTACTAACTCCAGGCCCGACGCTAGACCTTGGCGGGAGACTTTTTGATAGTCTATCAGGAACGGGTGACAGGGGTTGGCTCCCAGCCCAGCTGGTGGCTCCTTCTAAAGCACTCGGGGTAAAGGAGACCTTGGGAGGACCTACCCTGTGAGGAGTACTGGTCACCCGGTGGGCAGTGGGTGGCCAAATACTGGGGGACGGTTCTTCTGGAACCTGTGCTTCGGGGTAAATCATGAGGCAGTCCTCTGCTGAGGGCTCCGGTAGGTTTAATACATGAGGGACAGTCTCTGAGCATATGTCATTCTCGGTGGCCAGGAGATAGGTAGTACACCGGCCGTCAGCATCAGGTTTCAAGTCTACCAACCGGGCGGTGGCCAGTCCCGGACAATTTCTTATTTGTCTGCGCACTGTGAATAAAGACGTGT
The DNA here is from genome assembly GCA_036426205.1 of Ascaphus truei. Classification (NCBI taxonomy): domain Eukaryota; kingdom Metazoa; phylum Chordata; class Amphibia; order Anura; family Ascaphidae; genus Ascaphus; species Ascaphus truei. Next base: position 7,730 of record WSYH01011296.1, read on the forward strand.
AATTGGATACTCCCGCCACTGCAACCACGCGCCTTGGGGACATATGGCGCGCTAAGGCCTAGTCATGGACCTCTTGCTTTGATGGCACGGACATGATGGAAATTAAATCGAACAATTTGGTACTGAATAGGGCACCCCAGGTCTGATCTCAGCAGCGCCTCCAAATGTAACACTGTTTCCTCCTGAACACAGAAGTTACTAATGCTGTATTTACCTGTGTGGCCCTCAGGAGCCTAAGCCACTGCACGGAGTTACTGGGGTACATATATATCATCACAATATCTCGTGGTGCTACGCCTCCACCTGAGAGGGATCCCGACAGAGCGGGAGAGGGCCCTCACAGGACACAACCAACTAACACACAATATGAATAAACAAGAATAACCTTTACTGAATCTGCATATAGGATATATGTCAATCACTTTTATATTGCATAAAGGGTTTTACATATTATATATACACACCCTGCACGTCTGCAGTGACCCACCACCGTGTTCAAAGTACTGTTCAGGGCCCTTGGCCACTCTACCACGTAAGTGTCCCCAAGTGGTACCCCCACCCTTTAGGCGTGATCCTTGTGTTGCTGTACAGTGTTGGTGCACTTGTAGAAAGATACCTGCCCGGGGCTCCTGCAGCCGGGTTCCGTAGACTATGACAGGAATTCCGTCCGGTCCGACGTTGTCATCCGCCACCGCGTGGGGTGAATTCCGGCGTGGATAATATCACCGAAAGTCTCTGTGTCCTTGATGGCGTTCTGATCCCAGAACCCACCTTGCAGGGCTGCGCTGCATAGCACTGTGTCCCTGACTACCAAACAGATAATGGGGCAGAGTCCCTACCTAGGGCCTGTCCCTGTAGCACAACAAGCTAATATATGGCTCAGGACTTAACTGGTGCCTAGGGGGCTGCTGGCCTAATGCAGTGGGTGACAGACCCCTGCACTCACCTCCTACCCCTAGCTCTTCCTGGTCCTGACTAATTAGCGTGTTATCTTTGACAGCTTCCTATTCCCTGCCTGGGAGGATCCTAACACCCTATTGGTTCCCTGGCGTCAGGTGGTGCATCCTAAGGCTCATGGGACTTGTAGTCCCTGCCTTGTGCCTTCTCCTATTGGCCATAGCTTTGCGCGCTTCTTCCTGCGCATGCGCGATCTCCCTGAGGCCTCTCGTCGCGCAATTGCACTGCGCATGCGCAACCAACGAACATAGCGGCGACCCGACAAGCCACTGCGCAGCCTCTGGAGCACCGGAACGCTCCCTGCTCAGCCCTCACCTTCTTGAAGTGCCGGCGGGCCTGCCGCTCATCCCTAACAGCACCCGCGATTCCCCCGCAGCGGAGGTATAAGGGGGGGGGGGGAGGAGGAGGAGATCAGGGGAACACCACTACAAATGTTTAGTGTCATTAATGGAGAAATAAACCGCTGAAGGTTGAGGGCTGAGTGCCTCTTGTGTGTATACACCTGTTTGTCCCTCTTTTATACAAATTAAACCCTAGAAGACTGTTGCGAATTGCCAGGGCAAACGGCGGTGCTACATAAAGGGAGCAGTTTGTCACAGTATCCATCTTGTCTCTTGTTTGGAAATGTACTTTACATCATCTCTTTCTCTTTTTGTCACATGAGGATTTAACTTGCACATTTGACATTTGACACTCCCACCGCTAGCAGCCTCACTACAGAGCCATTATGGCGTCTACTTGTGTCACACTAACAGACCCAACCCATGTTTCCCACTCCAGCTCCGGAGCTACGTCAGGGAAAATTAGCATATGCACTCAGTGTGGAGTATAAATAGTGATGTGTTGTCATGGTTACCAATAAAGTTCATTCTTTGCTATTAATAGTGTATCTTGCCCGGACGGCACATAATGCAGATGAATAAATTCATTGCAGTTGTACGAGTCATCTTAGATGTTGCAGATTAATCAAATAAGTGATGAGTACATATCGCTTATCATTTAGATTATATACAACTTGCTTAAATAGGTCACATAGCAAAATGCATATTAATCTTGCTAGTTGGGTCTCACCAATATTACAAAATGATTCTAAAAAAAGTCTCATAATTCACTGAAACTGACAATATTATTATTTTTCAGTAGGATTTCAATCAATAACAATAAAGGGCGTCTCTGTAAACCCCTCATTGCTTCCATTTGGACGATGTGTTTTTAATTTATATATCCATTTGTCTAAATGCGGACTAGCTTTTTATCCGTGCCCCCTCCCCTCATTATACCTTTGAGATAGTAGATGCCTGTAAAGGTAAGGCAGTTGATATTGCCATTATGTTTCGGTTCACATTGCAGCTTCCGATTGGGTGAGTCCGTAGTCAGTTTTAATGTTTCCTTTCCAAGTACAGGAAAAAGTAAAAAAATAAAATATCTCATTAGTTAGGGGAGGGGTGGGGAGTGGGGTGTCTCAGATTTCAGCATCGCAGGGAGATCGTCTGGTTCATATTTTTAAGGGGAGGGGTTGCTGCTTTAATCCTTAGGGTGTTTTAATAACATTTCCTGAACGTCATGAGTGCCAGATCTCTAGGGGCACCTATGACATCATGCCATCAATTTCCCTACAGAGCGGTAAACGAAATTAGATTGACAGTAGAATACATACACACACACACACACACAATGCATCACAATACAATCCTATGGATCCGTTTTCCCGACGTCAGAACGCCTTATCCTACACTCACCGCCACTGATTTACCATGGGATTCATTTTACAACACTTTCACTATCCAAAGCTACCTTCCAGAACAGATTCCATTTGGATATCCGAGGACCACTTGTAGTGACAAACGGCTCCCTTGGGTGTGTCTGCCAACTGTCTGGGTTCATTATAACACAGTACTTTAGGGTTGCTAAACCAACAATACATAGCATAATACTGCATTAGTCAAGCTTTAACCTTCAGCAGTTTATTCTCCATATCAATGACGGGCAATATAACTCAGGCACACACTGGCCCTTTAAGGAAAACCAAAGGATAAAATGAAAGTCTACTCCACGGTAGGGAGGCTAACCAGACAGCTGTGTCTAACTAACACATTAGCTGGCAATGCCCAGTTTCCAGTTCTAAACAAGGCAAATTGTAACGTGCAATAGGAATAATAAATTGTCCTTATCTGTAGTTGTGGGAACTCTATCCCAAGATAGTCCAGGCAGTCCTTCTAGATACTGCAATAGTTGGAGGGGGTGTCTTCCCCTGACTGGATGCAGGGAGCAGCGGAGCCCCAACATCCAGGCTCTAGGCGAGAGGAAGAGCCAGCAAACCAAACTGCCTTAAGTACCTGAAAGGCTTCCTTTATTAGGAGGGCAGGTGAAGGAAATTACAACTGTGAACTCTGGTCTAGATTTCCCATCCACCAGCCTCAGCAATTATGAAGCTGTGGGGTGGATCACTTTTACACTATGGCTGCACTTTCTGATCTAAATACAGGCAGTCCTCGGTTATCCAACACAATGCGTTACTCAAAATGGCGTTGGATAGCGAAACGTCTTAAAGCGAAACACGTTTTCCCATAGGAACACTGTTTAAATGAAAGGTTCCGTTCCTGAAGGCATTTTTAATGCTAAAATACTCAAAATATTTTACTCAGGCAATAAAATATGCAGCACACACATACATTATATAGGTTATATACTGTATTATATATAATATAACATAATATATCATGTAATTTAATAATATATTATATAGTATAATATAATATTATATGATATATATATATATTATATACACATAAACAACTTTGCAAAGCGTCGTAAGAGCGTTGGATAAGCCGTTTTGGCGTTGTAAAAATGAATATAGGTATGCATTGCATAGCGTTGGATAAGCCATTCGTTGTAAAGCGAAGCGTTGTAAAACGAGGACTGCCTGTAGGACACAAAGCTGCCTAATTTCATTGGACCATGTCACCATATATATATATATTGTATATTATGTTTTGACAGGCAATAAGAGAGAGCCTGGAGCTGAGTCTCAGTCTACAACATGATGGAAAAGAGAGCTCCACTGATGAATCGGACTCAATTGAAGAAGATCTCCTAAAAGATGAAAGTGAAACACAAGAGATGGAAACATATTTTGAAAACCTTCACTTTAAAACTGAGTCATTGCAGAAGCCTTCGAGATCTCAAGAATTTGGGTATCAAAAGCTACTTCCTGGGGATGTAATTGTACTGGAGTTTGGTTCTACATCGAATGGTAAGAATATCCATGTCTATTCAAGTAAACTCTCCCTTTATGATGAAGGGTGTTTATTAAAAGTAAAGTACGTAGCTTTATTTTTACATACATTTAATTTAAAAAAAAAAATGTACATTCGGCTTCAATGTACTGTATATTATCTTTTGTGATGCTTTGTGTGTGACATTATTCGTAAACATTCAAACTACAGGACATTTGAATAATTTACATTTTTCTAATCCCCATGTCAATGTTATAATTTATTGAGCATCCTAGATAGAAATTACAAGCATTTGAGGAATGTTATTTAATAATGTAGAAATGTAGTTAATACTGTATGTGTACTCGGGTCCTACAATATATTTTTGAGAACTTCTGCATTTCGCAATAAATATGTCGGTCTAGGACATTTCCACACGGCTGTTTCACTGGCGCCGTTCATCCAGACATTTTAGCCGCCACAGGTAATGCCCCCTGACCCTAATCACCTGAACCCCCTTACCCTGAACCATACCCCATTAACCACTTACCCTAAAAACCTTAACACCTTACCTCCTGCCCTAAAAACCTCTCCTTGTTAACCCCCAACCCTAAAAAACATAACCTTAACCCCATACCTCCCTAAAAACCTTAAGTACTTGCCCAAGAAATCTTAACCCTTTAGCCCCTTACCCTAAGGACCATAGCTCGTTAACCCCTTACCCCAACAACCTAATCATCTAGTTCGAGGCCGGAACGACCAGCAGCTAAACGGTGGCAGCCAGCTGTCCTACGGTGGTGGCTGAACGTCTGAGGCAAAACGGCCACGTCTAATAGTGCCATTCCGATAATACTGAATTCAGCAAAAGCTTACGTTAAATATTTCTTTGACATAAAGACATGGTTAGAAGGAAAGCTTCATTTCATCTTGCGCTTCTCTTAAAATATGGAAAATTACACTAGAAGTCCCAAGTATACTATTTCTAAGTGTGTGTGTGTGTGTGTGTGTGTGTGTGTGTGTGTGTGTATATGTGTGTGTGTGTGTGTGTGTTTATGTATATGTGTGTATATACAGTGTTCGACAAATAATTATAACCACACGCCCGTGGCGAGTGGATTTAGGCCGCTGGCGAGCCGTGCTGCGGCTCTATGAATTCCCCTGCTCACGCCAAATGTTTTTTTTTTTTAAATAAATAATCCCCCTCCCTGATTGGGTTAACGCGGGGAAGAGGGCCGGCAGGCAGCTCTAGGTTGGCCCCTTCCCCCGATGTCCTCCCTCCCCTGCCCCCAATCCCCGCTTGCTGCCCAGGGGGTGTCCGCCTCTGAAGGGGGTCCGCTTCCACGGGGGGAGCGTACTGCGGCGTTGGCCGCTTCGGTGGGGGTGGGGGCTGCTGCTGTGGTGTCCGCCTCGAGGGGGGGCGGCCCCTTGCAGAGGCCCTGCTGCGTGCGGAGGGCCCTGCTGCCGTGCGGAGGCCCCCGCTGCCATGTGTGACCCCCCCTGCCTTGCAGAGGCCCTCCTGCTGTGTGGAGGGCCCACTGCCGTGCGGAGGCCCCACTGCTGCCATGTGTGACCCCCTGCCTTGCGGGTGAGTGTGTGTGTGTGTGTGAGTGACAGACTGAGTGACTGTGTATGTGTGTGACTGTATGTGTGTGACTGTATATGTGTGTGACTGTGTATGTGTGTGACTGTGTATGTGTGTGTGTGTGTCTGTGAGTGTGTCACCCTCTCTCCCTCTCCCTGTGTCACCCTCTCCCTGTGTCACCTTCTCCCTGTGTCTCCCTCTCCCTGTGTCTCCCTCTCCCTGTGTCTCCCTCTCCCTGTGTCTCCCTCTCCCTGTGTCTCCCTCTCCCTGTGTCACCCTCTCCCTGTGTCACCCTCAGGTCGTATGTCACCTATTCCCTGTGTCACCCATATCTACCCTGTATCTTTGTTGTCACCTCTCCGATTTGTGTTGTCCCCGTCTCAGCTGTGTCTCCCTCTCCCTGTTGTCTGTCTCCCGTCTCCGGGCAGCTCCTCCTCCCCTGTTGTCACCTCTTCCGGTGTCTACCCTTCCTCCCGTTTGTGTCACACTCTTCCCTATGTCCCCTCCCTCTCCTCTGTCTCCTCCCGTGGGTCTCTCCTCTCCCTGGTCACCCGCCTCCCTCTCCGTGATCTCCTCCCATGTCGCCCTCTCTCCCTGTCGCCCTATCCTCTAGGGCACTCACACTCTGTCGCACTCTCTCTTCTCTGTCGCACTTCTCTTTCTCTGTGCGCAATCTCTCTCGTTCTCTGTGCGCACGCTCTCTCTTCCTGTCGCACTACTCCTTTCGTCGATCTTAACCTCTTCTTTCTCGTGTCGCACGTCGCTCTGTCTCTGTCGCCACTCTCTCTTTCTCTGTCACACCCTCTCTCTGTCAGCCATCTCTCTGTCGCACCTCTCTCTCCTCTGTCGCACTCTCTCTCTCTCTAGTCGCACTTGCTCTATTCTCTGTCGCACTCTCTCTCTCTCTGCGCATCTCTCTCTCTATGTGCAATATCTGACTCTCGTCGTGTCTTTCTAAGCACTCTTCGCTTCTCTCTTTCGCAACTGCTCTCTCTATACTTTCGACTCTCTCTCCTTTGTCGCACTCTTCTCTCTCTCTTTTGTCGGCACCTCCTGTGTCGCACTATCTCTCGTCTGCACCTCTTGGTCGCACTTTCTCTCTGTCGCACCCTATATGTAGCCTCTTCTATCTATGTAGCAATCTATTCTTCGTCCACTCTTCCGAGCACTCTCTTCGCTTCTGTCTGTTGAATGTCCTACTATCTCTCTTTCGGCTCTCTTCATCTCTTTTCGCACATCTCTCTCTTTCGGCATCCGTGCTTCTTCATCTCTCTTCTTCGCACTCTCCTCTTCTCTCTCTTTGTCGGCATCTCTCTCTCCCTTTGTAGCACTCTCTCTGTCGACGCAATCTCTACTGTCGATGCCGTCTGATCGCGTTCAGTAATGAGTAGCCCCACATCTTCTCGGACTGTTGAACTTCATCATTGGACTTCTTTAGAGAACTATAGTCTCTTCTCATGTCGGCATCACTCTCTCTCTCTCTTATTTGAGCACTCTATCTATTCCCCTATCTTCTCTCTCTTCTCATCTCAGTTCGCGAACTCTTCTCTCATCTCCTCTCTTGAGCTCTGGGGCGGTTTTTCGGCACATTCTCCTCCTCTTTCTCTCTAGCTCCACTCTCTATCTCTCGTCTCTATCTCATCTGTCCACCTCTGCTCTCTCTTGCTCTCTCGCTCCCGGGTGTGAACACTCTCTCTCTCTCTGCTCTTGCGACATCTCTCGTCTCTCTGTGTTCTCTCTCTCTTTCTCTGGTGTCTTCTCTCTGTACGCACTCTCTTCTTCTCTCTGTTGTCTCTCTCTCTGTCTCTTTTCTTTGTACATATGAAATATACATACCAGCTTATAAACAAACATCTAAGCAGCAGATTCGGTATCACCCGACTGCTGTGCATAAATCTATATCGCAGGAGGAAGGAACGAAACTTCGTTGGACAACTATGGTACTTCGTACGGCATTTCCAAGAGATTAAAAGACCCAAGCCAATGTCCAAATGCAAGAGGGGGGAGGATGAATAAGCAAATTGTAGGCGCAACGTGGAGAAAAGAGCGGGGCTCGCAACCGCTGGTCAACTGAAAGATCAAATGGGCGGAGTCCTTCATACATCACTGGATCCGACACGGGCTGAAAATGATTCTATATAATATTGTAAGAGGAATGAACTGAATGTGCTTCCTTTAGTTGTTGTGTGGTGTTGGTGGTGTACACACAAACACACATCTCGTCTTAAAGTTAATTAGGTGTAATCACTTTAGAAAACTGTGAGCACACAGACAATGTAAAGGAACTCCAATTTATTTAATTGATTCAAAACCGTTATTTCAGTTTTTGATAAATTGTCTGCTAGAAAATATATGGTTTTCAAGTTGTGCCAAGTTTTTTAAACAGGAAAATCAGACTAAAAAAGTATTGATTTATCGTCAAAATAGAGCACCAGCAACGTGCAACCTTGTTTTAAAAAATACATGACACAATGCTTTCATGTGTGCTTTAACATCTTGTGCTGTGTTGTTTTGTTTTAAGACTGTCTTAGGAGGAAAATGAAGTTTTGTCTGCAAAAAGATAGGGACAAGTGCAGAACTTACATCCTATATCCAAGCCCATCAGGTAAAAAAAAAGAAAATTGGTGACAAAGTAAATGCAGAGATCCAATCATCTTCGTGTTCCTTTAACCAAGAGGAATGCCAGTCCTTCTAGTAAGAATATAAATCTATGGCTTTAATATAAAGAATAGACAATCTTACAAATCGTGGTGTTGGAGCACAACAATTGCCAGATTAGCACAGAGGGTTGTTGATAATGAAAACTTTTTAGGTTGGGCTAAAGTGTGAGGGTAGTACCTCAGGGATCGGAACGGGACCCCTGCTATTTAACTTGTTATTAATGGTGGTTGGTATAAGAGCAAAGTCTTCTATCTTTGCTGATAAACACTAATTGTGTAATGGTAAGGTAGATAGTTCAGAGCAGGATGTAATTTTTTCTCACAGAAGGACTCTGGAGAGACTGGGAACTTGCGGAAAGTAAAAGTTGGGCATGGTGGAGGTTTAATACAGGATTAAAATACGGTGATGATGAGGGGAATTAGCAAAATAAACAGGCAACTTACGACAATTAAATGGGGATAAACAATGTTTTGCAGTAGCTTGCAACGGCAAACAAGACTTTCATAGACGTCATTAATAGGCAATGGAATAGAAGGGAAGTGATCAACATAATTAGTGCCCCCTTTATAAAGAATTAGTAAGACCACAACTGAACTGGAAGAAGCTACACATTTGGGCAACCACTCCTTTGTAATAACATTATGGAACTAGAGAGAGGTGTAGAGAAGAGCCTACAAATGAATTGAAAGGAGATGGATAATCTGATTTCTGATGAGAGGCACGCTAAATGAGATATGTTACATTAGAAAAGAGGCCGTCTAAGAGTGGGTATGCAACAGATATTCGGGGAACAGATACAAGGAGCTTGAAGAAGTACTCATCCCACGGAGCAGACAAAGTACTCGGGGCCATCCTTAAGTGTTGGAGGAAAGGAGATTCACCAGCAACAAAAGGAAAGGGTTCTTACAATAAGGCACAGGTTAAAATGGGCATTCCATTACCCATGGAGACGTGATGGGCAGAGACAATAGATTGTTAAAAAAAAAGATTGGGACATTTTTAGAAGGAAAGTTACAGGGATATACCAAATAAGTATACTATGGAAGGGGATGTTGATCACAGGGAGTAATCTGATGTGCCAATGTCTTGGAGTCGAGGTAGGAATTTATTTTCGTCCCCTTATGAGATATCATTGGATGCATATGACAATGGGGTCTTTGTCTTGCTTCCTCTGGATTAAATATACTGAAGTACGGATATCGGAGAAAACTATTGTCGTCTAAATTTAGCATAGGTTGGAAACTTGACGGATGCATGTGGTTTTTTTTTGGTGGTTTTTTTTTTGGTTTTTTTTTTTTTAGTTATTGTGCATATACGCGTATAGAATAGTTTAACACACAAAATTCGACGTTGGCATACAGATTTAACCATTCAATTTTTATAACAACCGGCCAAATATTTCTGTACGCGCAGTTAACTAGAGTTGGAGAATGAAACGCAATACAATAATACAAAAACATTATATGAATTGTTCCCAGTAGGAAGCAGGGACCTGCCCCAAGGAGCTTGGAATCTCTAGCGATGCGTAAAATGGAAATACATTGGGATGCTCTAGGGGGGTGGGAAAAGGCTGGTTGTTTCAGATTGATCTTCCCCCTCCTCTCTTCATTCTGAAGGGAGTTGACTGTGGATGGGGAGGAAGTACGGTGGGATTGATGCGGGGTAGAGCGTCGAGAGCACAGATTAATGTTGGCCACGATGCAAATGCTTCAATATATATCTGTAATTATGATGGTTACCCCAATGGACGGTGATGCGTCTCAAATCAGGAAGCGGACTGTAGGGTGTGACGGTTGCGGGATACAAATAAAAGAGCAGACCCGGGCCCAGGGGCAGAGTCCTGTAAGAGTATCCTCAGTCGGTGATGGACAAGGGCGTCGGGCGGCCTGGCAGACGGGTTGCAAAGTCAGTTGAGACAGGCGCCCTGAGGCCAGGGAAGGTGGAATTGCAGGCAGAGCGGGTCTGGGTCACGTTGGGGTTAGCAAACAGGAAATCAAAGAGCAAGAGGGTTAAAAGCGTAACTGCGAAGACAACGAGGAGCTGGAAACGTAAGAACTTGCCCGGGCGATCCCATATGGTAAACTTGCAGCCTTATTAAATGCAGGGGCACAGTACCCAAAATGGCCAACAAGTGAGCATGAAAGAGGCAGGAAGGAAAACAGAAAAACCTGATGTAGTGAAACACGCCACGGATCGAGCAGAATCCTTAGCAGCCAAGTCCAATGAGACAGAGCAGCTGTATTACAGCAAATGGCTGACACCCTTTGGCGCCTCTTCGGGTGTCACACAATGGCACTACCGCCTATGCTGCGATCATGATGGTTGATCTCCATGAGGAGTCTGAGCGTAAGTCCGTTCGACAGCAAACTACCACCCATAGCAGAAGAAACGACAGGGGGAGGGTGCTGGGTCCCAGGTCTCTGGAAGTTGTCTGTTTTTAACACCTGGCGTGAATTGACAGGAACAGTGAAGCGGAAGCATAGTGGGGAGCGCCGCTTTGGTGGCCAACCATGCTGCGACTCGGGTTAACTCGAGAGTTTGAGTAAACTATAGATGCAATACGTCAATAAGTAATAAAACCGTCAATGTGGCAAATAAACCCACCGGATGCTACAGCACTGAAAACAACATATATACTGTCATCCATGCGTGGACTCTATGGTTAACCTAATATGAAGTATAAAGACAACACAAATGCAGAAGGTATGTGGGTATTTAACAGATTACTCATTGATGACAAACCAACATAGGGGGGGAGGGGGAGGAGACGGATGTCTGCTGCTGTATCTACATGCCCAGCAGCCTGGATTTGGGAGCAGCAGTCATTTGCGGGAAAAGGGTTGAAGTGACCCTCGAACGGCACTTCTTGCTGTATTTACACCAACGGGAGAGTGTGAGTTTTGTCTGTCATCCCTACCCCCCTGTGTTGTTTGGTCTCATGACGTAATGTTAATACACTATGCCCTTGCATTTGGTTGTTTGTTTCTCATATGAGGTTAAACGCAGGAGTCCACAGCAACCTGAGGATTCTTACACATGGAAGTGACAATATTATGTGTTTTCAGTGGCTATATAGCACGGTGAGCGCAACTGGGGGCGCGCAAGAATTATGTAGGGGGGGCGCGCCGGGTGCTGCGTGGCGGGGAAACGGACGGGCGGGCACCAGGAGACTGTGCACGGCCGCGGCCAGAGCTCTGTTGCAGAGGATGCTCCAGATCGCCTTGCCTGTGTATCTGCCTGCAGAGGGGGGCGGGGGGGCCTTGCGTGCGGTGACTTCCTGCACACGAAGGCAAGCGCCCCTCCTCCTACTGTCTGGTACTCCGCCTGTTTTCTGCTAGCAGCATGGGGGGGACCGTAGCAGGCTTAGTACTCCCTCCCCCAGGTGGTGTGTGTGTGTGTGGTTAATTTAAAATCAGCAGACAGAAACATAAAACACAGGGGACAGAGGACTCAGTGTTTCGCACATCCAGTGATGACTCATAACGGTACAGCGTGACCTACATATAATGAGAAATATCCAAGTACAAGGGTCTTCAGTTTAAATTTTAGGCCAAATTGTTGTAAGCACTCTGAGCGCCAAGACTGGCACGCGCGACCACAATTCAGGGGTCCCTAACTCTATAGTAAATTCTAATACCTGTGTAGGTAACAGGAAGAATGATATTGTAAATCTGTCAAGTATTAGTTGCAAAGTTCTAAGTCTGATTGAAAAGCTTTTAATAACTGGTACATTACCAGGCCCCAATATATTTGTCATAGCTCCTGTATTAAACCCCGGTTGTTGTCAACAAGTCCATACTGCAAGCCGTCATCTTTGCTGTTCTCCTTTGTTAGTGGAAGATGGCTTATGGATGTGAGACACCCCTGTCATCTACACCACCCATTAAATGTGGGAGGGGGTGAGCTACAATTAGGTAAGGTTGACCACCCTCCAATCAGCCCAAGACATCGCATGAAAACAATTGTAAAACATACCGGTACACCTAAACAGCTCAGATTGAACGCCCCAAAATAACAAAAACATATATATAAGCATAGGGAGTTGTACTATTGAGTGAGTTTCCCCCCGTGCTTCTCCTCGCGCCCTCTCTTCCCTCCCTTTTCCCTTTTCCTTCTTCCGTCCCTCTATTGTACTGCAGTTACTTTTTTTCCCCTTTTTTTCCCCCCAGAGCCACTTTACCGCAGGATATTGTGTAAATATCCTCTTTTCCTCAGAGTATATAGAAGATTAACGACGACATGACAGAGCTCAGTTTTTACACATCCAAGTGAATATGCATTACCACGGTACCGTGCGCACTATGGGGCTCTCCAAAATCTTTTGGCCAAATTATCCATGTCTTGAAACTAATTAAATGACCATTTACCTTTGATGATTGTTTTGATAACTTGGTTGTATCTGTGAGTTGGCAAGTGTTCTCTCCTCGTGGGCAGGTGCGTTTCACTGGATGTGCTAAAAAACTGAGATATGTCGGTTTGTTTTATGTCTGTCTCTGATTTTAAATAATGATTGCCGGCCAGTATGTTAACCCCCCTTTCCCTTTCCTTACTCGATCGGTTTGTGTGCATCAGAGTCTCCTCTGTGACACTCATAGCTTAATATATGTTGGTGCTGTTTGTGGTATTTTAGGGGTTCAAAGGAGATTTTAGACGGGTGTTCAGATGTTTTACGTTACCTGCGGGGTGTGTGTGTGTGTGTTGTGGGCTGGGGTTGTTGGTGTGTGTGTTGTGTGTGGGTGTGTGGTGTGTGTGTATACCCAATATGTGTATGCGTATATATATATATATATAATATGTATGGGTATAGGTGTGTTGTTGTGTGTGGCGGGGGCTGCGGGCAAAAAAACCTGAGACGGACTTGCGGCGCTTGGTCGTCCGGGCTCTTAATGTCAAACAGTATTCCCCCCTTTGTAGGACACACCCCGCGGTTTGCGTAGTTTCTTTTTTC
>WSYH01011297.1:3270-21090 GCA_036426205.1 Ascaphus truei
CTGGTGGTGGTGGTGGCGCCGGCTGTTGCTGCTGCTGGGGGGGGGGGGATTAAATGAGCTCCGTTTTTGACCCCCCCCCAGCTCCGTTTTTGACCCCCTCAGCTCTGTTTCTGACCCCCCCAGCTCTGTTTTTGACCCCCTCATCTCCGTTTTTGACCCCCCCATCTCTGTTTTTGACCCCCCCAGATCCTGACAGTTCTTTAAAGGTTTTTAATGCTTTTTATTGCTGCCTGTTCCCCAGAGTTTAAGGGAACACATATCTGTTTTTTCACCCATTAAAATTGTTGTTAGTGTTTATGTTGCCCACGGACATTAGTCCCGCCCCTCTGAAGGATGATAGGTGCAGAATCGAGCAATCCATACCACCATTGGTGGAAATGATGCAGGCAGATGATTGGAAGGATGACGTCACACTTGACTCCCGATTGGCTGTGCCTCTGTATATCAAGCAGGCCAGCCACTAACAGGCACCACAGACTCCTGAGGAAGTTGTTAGCGAAACGCAGAAGTCTACTTGCGTTGAGTCTCTGGTTCCTGTTTTATAGCAGCTTGCTTTGCCCGCAGTGTGAAGCAGTCACGTGGTGCCGAATACTGGTGGAGAGAATCTAACCCGGAAGTCCTGCGGAGGCTGACAGTGGAGGAAGCGCCGGCGCAGCCTGACTCACCTGCAGCAGTTGCTACGCATACAGGTTATCTCTCCCAGAACGGACACAGACTAAGCTCTATTTCCATTGCCTGATTTCTGGGGCTTGATTGTAAGTTCCCACTGCATCCGTGTGCCTCCTGATGTCATTTTACTAAACCCTTTTTTTTTTTATCATTTTCTACATTTGTGTGGCCATTCTTGATTTCAACCACTGTGTCATGTGTATACCTGATCATATTCCAGCCTCTTACCCCATAGGACTATAGCAGAGGCTATCTGTCTATATTTTGTTTCTATCCACTGTGCATGTCCCCAATCCCAGTTAGAATATTTTTTTACCCTACAGGATTGCACTATCATTTGTGTTATTGTTTTTTCTCCTCATATGTTCATCCTGGTGTCTGCGCTCCCTGACTTCTGGACATTGCCACTTTCACTCATTCGCCTCACTCCCGCCTCTGCCTTTCACCTACTGCCGCCCGCACTCCCGCCGCCTCTGCCTTTCAGCCACCAGCCACCTCACAACCCTGCGCCCCACAGCCGCCGCCCGCACTCAGACACCCGCCGCCTCTCACCCACCCACCACACACCTGCCGCCTCTATGCAGCGACATCACTACCAGCCGCCGCACACTCACCACCCACCCGGCGCCTCCCGCCTCACACCCACCCGCCGCACTCGCACCCCTACGCACCGACATCACTGACCAGCCGCCGCCCGCACTCACCAGACACCCGACGCCTCACACCCTCTCGGACACACACCTCACATTTTTATATCATTTATGTCGCCAAAATATACATTGTACTGTGGTGTGTTTACAATAAACCATTTTTAAACAGCATCGTATTACATTTTCTTCCATCTTTTCAACATTATTATACAACCTTTCCACCAAATAGTCATCCTATTGTTCCCCTATTTATAAATAATACTACCTACAGTATTACGGATTTACGTCCCGGGCAACGCCGGGTATATCAGATAGTATATCTGTCAGTATGTGTCTCTCTTCTCTCTCCTCTCGTGTTAGCCGAGCTTAATAATCAAAAACAAATAGACGATACCGTTCTGTGGCTAACGAAATTCTTTTATTTGTGCGAGCTTTCGAGATACAATGACATCTTCTTCCGGCGGTGTTACAGTGGATATAGCAAGAAAGGGTTTTTCTTAAAAACAGCGCATCCTGGAATGTATCTGACTGAAGCCTATCCCTCCCCCGCTGTGCAGTATGCGATTTATGACTTGAGGTGTTTAATGGTCCCTGAATGTTTGTGATGTAAGAGTGTGTGTGTGTAAATATAAATTTATAAAGCACTCACAGTGTATACAGCGCTTTACAAAAAGGTGTGTATGGAGTGGGAGTGCATAACAATGGTATGCGTAGGTGTAGAAATGTAAGAGGCAGTTGCATTACTATAAGTGTGTGTAAATACTATGAGTTCCCTATTGGTATATAGGGAATAATTACATCGTGCATTTGAACGTGTTTGACAGCTGTGTGTGCGTTCATATAGCGCAGAATGTAGAATCCGCCCTGAGACATACTCAATCATCACAATGAGCGGCCACATTACATTTTGTTTCAACATTGCCTTTATTCCCTGTAGAGTGTAAGCTCTGAGGAGCGAGGCCTCATCGCCTTCGGTGTCGGGTTGTGCTTTTCTCCTGATTTGGGAGGTCACCCTGTTTATGTAATATACATAACTCTGTATCCCCATTGTACTGCGCTGCAGCATATGTTGGCGCTTGATGAGCAATCTGATGATAAACGGTATTAATCAGAAGTGATAAATCGCCCAAAAACGACGAACGAGGTCATTCTAAAAACCAGTTTAGTAGACAGTGTCTTTAAGAGGAAAATGTGTAATCCTCCTGATTTAATCTTAACCGGGTTTGTTATTTAGCCCTGCCCATTAACCCCTGCATTGCCTACAGCCCAGCAATGTGGATGTAAATTTTTATTTATATAGTGCCCACAGTGTCGCAGCACTTTTTAAGAGCGCCAATACGGGGTAGTATAATACTATAAGTGCAGCAAATATAAAAATCCCTGGCCTGGGGAGCTTACAATCTAAGTTAACATGCACTAGTTCATAGTTCAATTGGCCTTTTTTAACTTTCTGAACGCCCTCTTCTCTGCAGAGAATTTCCGCGCCCTGTGCACCGGCGAGAAGGGTTACGGTTACAAAGGGTCAACTGTTTACCGGATCATCTCTGGCTTCATGTGCGAGGTAAGTCTGATTGTTCTCTCTCCTATCGGTGACTTCCCTGTAAGGCAGGGCTGGCCAACTCCAGTCCTCAAGGGTCATCAACAGGTCAGGTTGTCTGGATATCCCAGCTTCAGCACAGGTAGCTCAGTCAAAGACCGACCGCTATTGAGCCAACTTTGCTAAGCAGGGATATCCTGAAAACCTAAGCGGTTGGTATGGTTTTATCACAGATAGATCTTAGTCTCCGCTGTTATTACAACAGACAAGCAGCAGCAGCAAAAACTGAACACTTTCCCCTTTTACTGTAATCACACATCACATAGTAGGGTATGTTGCTAGTAACGTGTTAAATGCTTTCTGAATTGCAGGTAACATTCTGCATACGCTTAGTATTGGATGCACGGTCCCGCTGCCCCCATCCCCACAGAGAGACTTGTACGCTGGGCGCTTAAATATACGATGTCATGTTTTTATGCAAATATACAGCGACCGCATGTACCCGTGCAAAGTCTTATCTCTGTATTGATTTGGCCCAAATATTCCACTAGAATTCTATAAAAGGAGTATTTCCATTATTATGACATTAGGTGGTCGTCGTTTCAATAGCAGCTTTGTAAGAAGAAATTTTGAAAATAAAATCCTTTCTGACTGTGGGAGAATAGCCATGAGTGCAGGCTATTAGGATGCTTTATTGTTGGGGCAAGCTTTAAGGTTAGTCAGTATTAAATGAGAGGTTAATTAACACCACTTTACAGGGGAAGAGATGACAGGGAGGGTGGTGAAATCAGGTCTGTATGTCTGAGTTCAGGCTTAGGGCAGATCCCACCAGCAAGAAAGGAGTAGATAGAGGTGTGAATAGAGGATTTTTGTGGGTGTTTTTTATTGGGGGGTAAGAGAGTTGTTGGGAGAGAGGTGTATATAATGGTGCAGTGGGGAGTGGGGAATTTGGAGAGAACAGAGACGTTCACAAAAGGCGTGAGAAACCTTAACGAAGCTAAGCATGGGAGGGAGGGCATAGTGAGAATGCAGAGGAGAGACTTCCCAGATACTGAGGGATAAAAGAGTACAAAGAATCACAGCTTTTGAAAGTACATTTCTCACAGTTGCAATTGTTGTTGGTGCAGATTCCCATCTTCCTCCAATCTTCACCTCCAATTTCAACTCCAAAATTAACTTTGCCAGACACTTTAGATTGACACTTAAG
The DNA here is from genome assembly GCA_036426205.1 of Ascaphus truei. Classification (NCBI taxonomy): domain Eukaryota; kingdom Metazoa; phylum Chordata; class Amphibia; order Anura; family Ascaphidae; genus Ascaphus; species Ascaphus truei. Next base: position 7,334 of record WSYH01011297.1, read on the forward strand.
ATGGGCCCACCGCATAAGACGATGGTCTCAAGTACTCTAAATACGCCCACTTGACTAACAATTAAGGGAGGGAAAAAAAAAAACAAAGAACAAGGCGCACAACGCACATAGTGTTTAAAGATATAAATGTGACTTTATGGTTAAAAATAAATAGTTCTGCGGCGTACATCAAATTGAAATAACAAGGCAGTTGGTATATTGGTTTACCACACCAAGAAGACTGTGCGACACCCCCTCAGATGGATCGCAGCATGCACTGGGTCTGCATGTCGTCTCATCAGTCTCTTCCAGCGTCCTCTGTTAGGTATGGTAGATGGATGTCCTTTGTAGAGAGAGCCCCACAGCATACGCTCACAGGTAGGTAAAGAAGCCGTAGGATTCAGCATCCATGGAACACTGCATGCAGCATTTGCCCCACTCCTCTCGTTGGGCGCTCAGCGTTACGTCACTAGTCCCCCTCAGCTTCCGCAATGCTTCTCATTGAACGCACGGCGTGCTTGTCAGTCCCAGAGTTGTTAAGGCAGCGGGGAAGATGTTTCGCCAGGCAAATGACTATAAACAGTGTCCAAACAGTGTCCAGATCACAAGGATGGGGGGAGAAGAGCATAGACACCTCTATCCAATGCGTTTCGTACCACTAGGTTTACTTCTTCTTCCCTGAAGAAGTAACCTAGTGTTACGAAACGCATTGGATTAGAGGTGTCTATGCTCTTCTCCCCCATCCTTTTGAATCTGGACCTGTTTGGACACTGTTTTATTAGTCATTGCCTGGCGAACATCTCCCCCGCTGCCTTACAACTCTGACTGACACGCACGCCGGGCGTTCCATGAGCATTGCGGAGCTGAGGTGCGACTAGTGACGTCACCAGCTGAGCGCCCAACGAGGATGTGCGCAAATGCTGCAGTGTTCCATGGATGCTGAATCCTACGGCTTCTTTACTACCTGTGAGCTGTATGCTGTGGGCTCTCTCTACAAAGGCCCATCCATCTACCATCCCTAACGAGGACGCTGAAGAGACTGATGAGACGACTGCAGACCCCGTGCATGCTGCGATCCATCTGAGGGTGTCGCACAGCGTCTTCTCTGGTGTGGTAAACCAATATACCACTGCTTGTTTATTTCCTATTTGATGTACGCAAACTATTATTTTTAACCAAAGTCACATTTTATACTTTAATACACTATGTGCGTTTGTCGCCTTGTTCTTTTGTTTTTTGTCTAGTGTCTGGGGTGGTCGAGCCACCCCCAAGAAAGGCTGCAGACCCACGATTAGTGCAAGATCCATCCACATCTAAGGTCCACAATATTGTTTGTTATCACGTGCACTGTTCACTTGATATTTGTTGTTCACCAGTAATTAGCTGCGCACTATCACCCCTTTTTTTTCCACAATTAAGGGAGGGGTTTGCCAACTCTCACAGACATACTGATTGTGACGATCGTGAGGGTTTGGCCCGGGATTACCCCCCCAATTGGCCCCCTCTAACCTCGCCAGGGAGACAAGGGGTTAACTGGGCCGAGGTCCAGAAAGGTGATTTAACCCTTTTTATAAACATGAAAATGCTTATTCCCCTGTGTAAATGATTGTTGCTGGATCAGTGTCTGCATAACACACCCACTGGGACTTTAAGGGGTTAATCTTATATGCATGTGCTGAATAAACAGTACCGAAACCTGTTAATTTGGGAACGGAATACCAGCACCCTGAGTTCTTGGGGTACAGCCTCAGGGTCAACCCCCCCAAGTCACACACATATAAAAATATAACTTTGTCATAAGGGGGGCATATTATTTTGATAAATTGGCCTCTCTGGGCATGTCTTAAAAATGTACAGCCGAATGCTAATTGCCTCTGCCTGCCCTTTGTAATGCATACCAGAACCAAATGCTGTGCTAGGAGGGGTCACTTGCCTAGGCAGCTTCCTCTCTGGAAGTGCATATCAAAAGGGACCCAGAGGATTCAGGAGGTCTGGGCTTAGGTGTGACACATAGCACCAGTGGGCAAAAGGTAACTGCCCTAATTGTTTATGCGGGAGGCAGGAACCAAGAAACTGAGTGCTTGTCTTTCACACTTACAATGGAAGCCAAAAGCCCTGATCAAAGGGTAATTACCTAATTGCTATGCGAGACCCAAGAAGCAGCAAAAGGTAGCCTGCCCTGAGTAATCAAGGAAACCAGGTGACAAATGTCCTCACTGCTTCAAAGGGTTTATTGAGGTGGGGCTACCCCAAGCAGGAAATCCGAATGAGTGACCTTATTAAATATAAGAATATTATGAGAGTCCTTGGCTGAACATGTCAAGAGTTACATATGTGTATCGTGGGATTTTCCCATCTTTTGAAGTCTAAACACTGTATAACTAACATACTACTAAGTGCCAAATATTAATATCTCTATTATTTTCATATTACACTGTAATGTTTGGTCTCTCTGAGAGGCCCAGGTGTGACGGATGTATTAATATGTCTCACCTGCCTGTATGTTTTTACTGAACGGAAGTTGGAAGTGATTTGCAGTAAATATTAAATTTTGGTTGAGTTCTGAGAAACTGCAACCCCCCTGTTATGATAATGAGCAGGGAAGAGTGGATTTTTTGTAATGTGGTACTTCACACTTCTATGGAAGCCAAAAGAGCGTCAAAGACTTTTTGCTAGCCGTGTCGCGGCACCTAGGGTTAAAGAGATTATTTTTACAATAGTATAATCAAGCCCCCTTTACCCATTGTCTTCATGCAAAGTCTTCATGCAAAGTCTCATGCAAATGATCTTCATGCCTGCATGTCATCAGCCTGTTGTGCTATAACATCTTGATTGCTGAGAAGAAATGCCATGCAATGTCTTGGGTGATTTCGTGTATGAAACTGCAGTCCAGATGGGATTGTTTTCATTATTTTCAATCTTTAAGTAAGTGTCTATATTTTGCTGTTATTTGTACATTTTTGTTGTGTGTTAGCTTTACAAGGAATAAATTATATTTTATCATATCTAGTCTCGTCCCAGTTCAAACCCAGGTATATATATATTTATATATATTTTTGGTGTAAATTACAGCCTGTCATAAGCTACCGTGACACTGATTCAATTTAAAGTTCTGTAGCAATCGATGGAAGAAATTCAGCTCAGAAACATACCAATTAATAAATTCAGTTAAGCAATTACTATACCAAGACAACTTTCCCTAGCCAATTCCAATCTGGCTTTCACCGCAAAGACTCCACGGTAACTACCCTCCTAAAAGTTTGCAATGAGATCCAGTGTGGCATGAAACTGGGACAACTCACTGGTGCAATATTCCTAGATTTTGCAAATGCTTCTGATACTGTTGATCATGTTATCTTGCTAAACAAACTCCAGTGCTCTAGAATAGGGAAGCATGCTTTAAACTGGTTTAAGTCCTGCCTATCAGGTAGATCCATGTCTGTCTCAGGCTCTAATTCCAACCTCTTGGATATCACCTGTGGTGTCCCACAAGCTCTGTCTGGGGCCCCTATTCTTTCAGATCATCAATGATCTTCTACAGCTTCAATCACAAGTATGCGGATGACACAATCTTATATGCACACAGCCCTAGCCTCCGTAAATGGACAAGTACTTCAATCTGACTTGAGACTTGAAAATTGGATTCTCCAAACTGTTTTTGAAAACTGACAGACTGTAACAATAGTATTTGGGACCATGGCTAAATGTTGAAAGCTTCCACATGAATGAACTCAAGGTCTGAACCAAAGCTAATACCACCCTAACTCTGTTACTAGTTTTAAAACTTGGGCATTGGTTAGGCTCCCATTTAACATTTGGTTTGCACATTGATACCCTGACAATCCAAAACCTCTGCCAAACAGGTGCACTTTATAGGAACAAAAACCTCCTAAGTCTGCTGGTCAGAAGTGCATCGCACAGCAGATGCTAATGCCAATGATAGACAATGGGACATAGTATACGGCTCGGAACCCCAAACCCACCCTAGCAAACTTGATACCCTCAACAAGTCAATATGCCGTTTTGTTCTCCAATGCAACTACAAACACACATCAGTGGCAAAACTCAAAGAACTAGTATTGGCTATCACTTGAGTCTAGGCCAAAGTTCATCTTTCCTTTCTTGCCTTCAAATATTTTCTGGGAAAGCTACCCATCTATCTGAACAGGCTCCTCACCCCTACCACATGCAGCTCTTATCATCTGAGATCTGACTCCAAAAATGTGTTCATGGTCCCAAGACTCAACAAAGAAGCCGGACACTCCTTCACTTACTGTGCACCCCAAAACTGGAACAATCTACTGGAGACTCTCACAGCCGCCCCCACAGTCTAAGTTCTTCAAAACTAAAGCTGTCTCAACATTTAATCTGGTTCTGTAACTGTTACAATTGACAATGTCAATATAAGGCGTATCAGAGACCCTCTCTCTCTTGAATAGAGCCCTTTAATTGGATTCCCCTCAGAGTGGTGTCTTGATAACGTATCAGGAAGCTTGTTTGGTCAGGGTTTAACTCCCAAGGTTTATGTAAGAAAAGAGAGAACGCACAATGGTACAGTATGGTCTAAATAATTTATTAGCAGCAATTGAACAAACAGATGCATGATGCACTCACATTTCCAATATCTTGGGTTCGAGGTGAGAGGACAGCTGGTTTGTAGAGTGCCGGTTCTCCAGAGGCCGGCGTGAGCGCTTCCGCGTGCGTCACGTGTATCCGCGTCACGTCCTGTGACGTCTCGGTGTTGGGGCGAAGAAGCTGCCCCGGTGTCCGTCTCGTGCCAGCACCTAGCTCCAATGTTCTCCCCAGCTTCGAGTCACCTCCCAGCAGAATCGATCTAGGTGCTGGCACTGAGACGGACACACAGGGCAGCTTTCTTCCCGCCCCACCCCGAGATGTCACAGGACGTGACGCGGATACACTGTGACGCACGCGGAAGCGCTCCGCCGCTCCTGGAGACACCGTCACTCTCTACAACCGCTGTCCTCTCCCTCGAACCCAAAGCATATTGGAAATGTTGAGTGCATCTTCATATGTTGTTCATGCTGCTAATACATTATTTAGACCATACTGTACCATTTGGCGTTCTCTCTTCTCCTACATAAACCGTTGGGAGGTTTAAACCCTGACCACAAACAAGCTTCCTGTACGTTATCAAGACAACACTCGAGGGGGAATCCATTAAAGGGCTCCTATCAGAGAGGACAGTGTCTCTGATACGCCTTATATTGACATTGTCAATGTTGCTAACCACCATTGCAGAGTTATCTTGAGAGCTTTCATTGTTTTAACCATCTGCAACATTATATACTTTTTTCTTTCATGTTTCACGAGACACACAGCTACGCTCGCTCAAATTACCAACCTACCAAAGATCTACCTGAACCTGGACAGGGTCTTTAAAGGGTGTTAGAGCTGCTTTTCATTTGTTGTATTTCACATCACCATGTTGTGATTAACTTTTATTGGTGGAGGTCATTTAGCATTATATGATATTATAGTTTAAAATTTACATATCTGTCACTTGCACTGTATAGACCTGTATATTGTTTCATTTTAGTTGAAGAGCGGCGACCGGGTTGGTTTTTTTCTTGTTTCTGTACTGTTTACACCTATAATATAATTTATATTAACTGTTCATGCAATGTCTTGTATATAATGTATAACCTGCTCACGTAATGTAACCATGTATTTGTAACCATGGATTCGTCATAACTCTGTGCCCAGACATACTTGAAAACGAGAGTACTCTCAATGTATTCATTCCTGGTTAAAAACAATTTTAATAAATAACTAAAAATAATAAATTGAACCTTTTAACTTGAGGATCCTTTTTGGTTGCATTTTTGGGTGGCGATATACAAATAACAACGGCACCGGCGGAGATCCATATTGGCAAGCCGCTTTCCGGATGAGAATTTCACACTGAAGCACACGGGGCCAGGTACGACCATTTCATTGTCAGGATCCGCCGTACATGGGAGCTGCGGGATTCAAACACGGACTTCTGTTAGGAGAAAATGAACCAATGTTAGGCAACTGACGGCAGGGGGAATTGTGAGGGCTTTCCCAAAAAGGAAGCCACAAAGTATTTTCTTTCATTAAGTTACAGACATACGGGGAACAGGTGCTAGGGAGTCACTGACCCGAAGAGCTGACAATTTAATAAGTGTAATGGAAGACCTACAATATCCTATTCTCTCTGTAGTCTAAGTGCAGATGATATTTGCATGTAGGTTTGATTGGGTGAGCCTGTAGAGTGGGGGTGGCCAACTTCAGTCTTCAGGGGCCACCAACAGGTCAGGTTATAGGATATCTTTGCTTCAGCACAGGTGGTTAGAACCACCTGTGCTGAAGCAGGGATATCCTCACCTGTTAATAGAGAGAAGTCCCTAGCGAGCTAGTCAAATGTATACTTGCTGAAGGGGTGCAAAACAGGGAGAATGGTAATATCGTACAGAAGAGAAAGATTCCCCTCTGTGTGCATTCAGCACTAATACATTAAAATATAACCTTTATTCATTCAGAAAGATAAGCACCATATCCTTAAAATACCTATAGAGCAGCCGCTGTAACTGAGGGTGCGGAGTGGGGTAAAGGGGAAGCGCAGGAAAGCGCTGTGTAATGATCAGTGGAGGCCGAGTGTAGTGTTGGACCAGGTCCTACATTTTTTTTTTTAAAACCGAGTAACGGTACCCGGAGTGATGTTGGCGCCTTGTACCCGGCTTGCCGGTTTTTTCACTTACCTGGGGGTGGAGGAAACTTACCGGGGTGGAGGAAGCAACCGCGGCAACATGTGAACAGGTATAGCAGAGGTGCGGGGGGCGGTGGGGCGGCGCCTCAAGCGGTCAGTGTGGAGCCCACGCGGGAGCAAGGACGCCATACTGCACTGTGAGCTGGACGCCGCTGATCATAGAACGCTTCTTCTCCTGCTCCGGTTCACATGTGCCAGCTCACAGTGCGTTGGCGTCCTGCAAGCTCCCGCGCGTGGCTCCCACCTGACTGTGTGATTGACGCTCACCGACCCCCCGTCTCTCGGTACCGCTTAAGATGTCCAGTGCGGGGGACCCCACACTGACCGCTGAGGCTGCCACCACGCGCCCCCGCTCTCTGCTTACGTTGTTCAGTGTCGCGCGTGCTTCCAGCAGGCAGTAGTACAGATATTTTCACCTACCGCTGACAGTTACCAGGATTACCCGGCGCACGGATCCACTTTCAGCTGCCGGGTCCGGGTGGAAGTTCCGGGTAGCTTGAAAAGCCGCGACCGGGTAGGGTAGTACCCTGGACCCGGTACATCACTTAGCTGAGTGCAAAGCAGGGAATCTTTCTCTTTCTCTGCTGGTTCTATATACTGTTCCCTCAAAACCTTCCGGTTGGTGGCAATGATCCGGGAGTTTGGCAGTCCCTGCGTAAGAAGTGCAACATGGGATATAGATTTGGGAGGACTGAGATTTCTCCCCTTTAGTGATCGGCCAGCGTCCTCTCCATATCCACAGGCAAAGTGGCCATCCATATCAAGGGTTTTTGGGGGGGTTTTCCCCAGGAATAGTTACATGTTTGCCTTTAAGAATAATCACATTTGTTGAGGACGCCAATTCTGTATTTTTTGTTAATACAAAATGTTGTAGAATACGATTGTTTCTTCTTTACATATCTTTATTTACGTGACTATTTTCGACAGGAATGATCCAGGCCTTTAACTGTACTCTGATATTTTATTAAGGCCTTGTCCAGGTGAAATGCTCGCTCCTGCGCGCATCGTCACATCGAGAGGCAGAAGAGAGCGGGTGTAGTGAGCGTGCACGTGCGAGTTCAGAGGAGCTGCTTGAGGAGACAAAACAATTTGTTATTGGCGTGCTATGGCCGGGTCACTTGAGCGGTTCGCCCAATGAGTGCAAACCCGCTCTGTGATGTCAGAACGGCCACGCCCCCCTCGCGCGCGCTACAGCCCTTTTTGTTCACAATGGCGCAGAAATCGCTTCCGCGTGCTCAGCGCTTGACGTCATGGGGTGCTCGAGACAGAGCGAGCGTACATTTTAGTCCTGTCTGAGGCCTAACAAAGCGAAGACAACAGACCTTGTTGGAAACCCCCCCTGTTATGAACTCTTATTAAACATGGTGTATCCCCCACAGCTACTTCTCATTCGCTCTGTCACTTCGCCACCATGTGACCACGTGACCTGCACACGGGACAAGGGTTAATACACAGCTCCAAGCTATCCCACTTTTCCACCTCCGCCAATGTCCCTCAATGGATATATCCCCTAAATCTGTACCCTATACCACTGTCACCAACGCACACAGTGAGCACGTGACTAGATATGCAACAGGTGTTAATAACCCGGCTACTCTAGCCACTCACCTTTCTCTGCGCAAGGTCTTTCAATGATTTAATATTAACCCTTACTCAATTGCAATTAATATCTATACGCTGGCACTACCTAAGATTAGTAATTTAATATATCTTCGCAGGTTTCCATCCCTGTTTATTATGTACAACTAGCCGTGTGTGTCCGAAAATTAAAATATTCTCTCCGTGGCGTGCAACAGTTCATTCAGAGGCACAAATCATCACTTATTAAATGTTTTATAAATAAAAAGAACAGTGCTTACATTACAGAAAAGGATTCCAGAGCATACAATTAATAGTAAATGCAGACTGTTTCTTAAATAACAGGATAAACAGAAAAAACCCTATACAACTACGTTTTACCATTGTCAAGGGTTTTCTCCCAAGAGGTCACTGGTGCGAAATGACTTGAGGTTTGTCCAAAACACACCTCCTGTTGAAATCTGATTTTCATAATACCATTGCCTATGTTTTATGTACTATTTTCCCATTGAAACAACATAGACGAACCCTGCGTAAATCAGCTGTGGATTGACGGTTTTTAGGACGAGTAAAAAAAAACTTCTAACCAAACGACATTTACAGCTTGTTGCCTTCATGTAAAACCCATTCCCTGACTTCCCTTCTCTAGTACCTAGCACACGGTAGTTACAACAGTATATTCAGACGGGCATGATGGATTGCAAACGAGACAAGTATGACCTCTTGCCCTAAATGGATATTAGTTCTTATTACCCTGCTAACCTCACACTATCTGGGCCCTCGATTGCATGTTCTCCGTGACACGATTAACATACTGTACTCTATTAGTACAGTAGATGACATCTCTTTTTTAATAAACTCCCTCCAGTGAATGCATGACTCTGTTGTCATCCACCCCTCTCCTGGAATGCACCTGTAATTGTTCACCAAACTATAGTTTTTCTTTGTGGCTGACAGCTATTCCCTGATTATCTTTTATACCTTCTAACCAATACGTGTCCTTTTTATTTCGTCATTTGGGATCAGATCCCCACTAATTAAGGGCTCTTTGAAAACAGCACAGAACCCCGTAGAAGTATTGACCTGTCATAACCCAATACATTGTTGTTTAAACCCAAATACTATATTAACCCCTGAAGGCAGCACCAGTTGATTTACAATACTAATACCTCTGCATATTATTGTGACATGCTCCATCCCTAATCACAGATTATACAACACATCTGCTTTTAAGAAGCAACAGAAACCTCCCATGTTTGCAGTGAATCAGGGCAGTTAGAAACATCAAGGTTGGTTGCATTTTAATAGGTTTTACAGTGTTTGATCAGAAAGATTTCCCCCTCTATTGAGCACTCATCTGAGGTGTCTGAAAGGACTGAAATAAGCCCTGTAGATTATACAACCCATTACTGGTAAGTGCCCAGAATCAACACCGTGGAAATCAAAAAATAAATAACATTTTATTAAGTCTACTAGAAGGCTAAAAACACATATACATTATTAAATCATCCCCATGTGCAAATGTGGCAAATAGTACAGGATCCCTGAATAGAGAAATATAGTAAAGTATTCTCAAATACTCATAGACATCCAATGTGTACTAAGTTTGTTAAACTCATAATTGAATTGGATTCCATACCCAGCGACAAAAGAGAGGACCGGACCACGACCTCCTACAACAGGAATGCCGTTGGATTTTCCAACGACATCCCTGGCTCCAATGGTCCAAATAGGGTTCATTTACTCTCCTCCTTTCATTCATCTGGCTATACTGTACCATCCACCAACATCTATGTTGTAAATTCGGTCAGATTATTTTATTTTTCTTTATATTTTCACTTTTTTTGTATTTTTGGTTCACTTTTGGGTTATAGGTTTTGTCCACGTCATTCCTAACCTGTTATAGTACAATATCACTCTACATTATATTTTTTATTAATTTGACCTGCATTGTCCGCTAGGGCAGGACTATATATTTTGAGTCACAGTCCTACCATCCCTCACAGCTTGATATCTGAATTATTTTATATAGAACCCACTACTAATGGCACCAAGCAGAGGCTTCCTATTAACCAGTTTTTTATTATTGATTATTATCTTTATTTATTTTATTATTAATTATTATGTTTTTTATTTTATTTAATTATTCAATATTTATTTACTTTTTTTATTATGTATAATTATGATTATTTATTATGTTTTATTTTTGTTTTCAACTTACGTGTTGTGGATTTGCATGTCCATTTGTTATAGGTCAGTTGAACATCCATTCCTAAATCATGTATATTAGCACATATATTACCCCTAAATTTAATTACTTTATTTAACTACACCTGCAAGTGTCCGCTAGGGGCAGGACTTTATATTATATCACATCCTAACACCACTCACTGAGGCATATAATTCTAGATTTAGTTACTATTGGACTTTGTGGAGGTTTTCCTATGGTGACTATCCGGTATATTTATCACTAACTATATAGTTTTTACGTAATCACAGAGTTTTTGATAAGAACGAAATCATTTATGATAATAGCACCTGACCAATATGATCACCTACCTTTACAATTTATGGTTGTTAATATTATTATTTTTATTGTTAATTCACAAAATATTATCACCATGAATAGATTACACAACATTTCCCCCTATATTTTTTTAAATTTATATAATGTTAATGAACAAATCTGCTCCAACTGTGACCTGCTCTGAACTATACTAGAATTCTGTGACCTTGCTCTGAACTATAGGCAGTTCTTATGAATTAAGGTATTATACTTCAAATCAATAATAAATCATAGCCAAAGGCAATCCATACACACACACAAACTGTTTATTCATTTTATTGTCCCTCTGGCAATAATGACATAGATATATTCCACATCTTGTTTGGTCCATTCATCATTCACCTTTCGATCAGCTCCTTACCCCGATCTCCCCACACAGTTCATCTGTATATATGCATGAGTGGCCAGTGTCTTGATTCCTACAAAGCAAAACATAGTTATGGGACGCAAGTTAGTATTCACGCCTCCTAGATAACGCATGATCTACTGGGTAACACTCCACCTATCATAGGCAGTGAGTTGAACAAGCAACACTCCCCTGTGTAGTAATAAAAGATCACCGACAGGAATACGTCCTTATCTCTCCTCCCCCTGCATGAAGCGTGGTGAACACTGAAACGTGCTCGGGAACGTAGGCGTCACTCTCGTGACGTCACCTTCAAGTGGCGACATCCTAAATCGTTTGGTCTACATCAGGCTTGTATTTTTGTGGCAGTATTTTTAATTGATCTGTAACGATATACACCCCTATCGGAGACAGTTAATATTATTATTTCACTTTGTTTAACTTCTCAATGCTTAAACGATTGTGTGCATACCTTTGGCTACTGTTAGAATGGATTTTGTATGGTTAATTGGCATCAAACGCTGCGTTGTGCTAGGACAAAGGACCTGTTTTTACCTCTGCATTTATAAGATCCAATGTGATACTATTGTGCAGGTTTCACGGGCAAAAACAATTTTGGTTCTCTGCCATTCATAAACGCTTCCACAATTGTAACTTCAGTCTACCTTACAGCTGCATTTAGATATTTCAGTGTTATAACTGGATGGTTAATATCTTTGCACTAGCTACAAATAATAGCCGTTTGTTTGGGAATACTACCCTTTAGCTCGCTAGCTGAGTACCCTTATGCCGGTTTGGAAAACCATTGACTGAGAATCGTACTCATATGAATTTGTATTTTGCCATCTATGTTTGTCTGACTTACCACCTATTTAAATTGAACACGAATAGGCTCCCAATTTTTATTCTACAGATCTATGTCCTACTGTACCACACTAGCCACTCATTAGGATTTATATATACTATCTATAACCTAAACGCTCGTAGCCATACCTTATTAGTAGTACACATTTGGATGTCATATGAGTATTTTGAGATATACATTTACTATATTTCTCTATTAAGGGATCCTGTACTCATTTGCCACATTTACATGGGGATTTTTAATAATGTATATGTGTTTTTAGCCTTCTATGTAGAATTAATAAAATTTTATTATTTTTGATTTCCGCTGTGATTCTGGGCAATTTACCAGTAATGTGTAGTATAATCTACAGGGCTTATTTTCAGTCCATTTTCAGACCACCTCAGGACTGAGTACTCAATAGAGGGGGAATCTTTCTGATCACCTTTCTGATCAACACTGTTAAAATCATAACAATATCCTCCAGAGCACCTCTCACTCTACATCAACTTCGCAAAATTTGGTGATGCGGTCTCATACATCTATACACTATATTTAATAGGTGCCAGAGAAAATATGTTTTCCATTTTGTGGAAAGGTCAATGTGATAAGACTTTTCACAATATAGCAGGGGCAGGATGTAAGAAAATAAATGTCTGAATATTGTTCTACTCCTTGAAGGCATCAGCTATGTTTGTGCATGTTTGGAGGTGGATCAATGTGTTAGTTACTAATCACGGGTTGTATATCTCTGGATTACACCACTGTATAACAAACCGCATTGTAACCAGTGACCCACATGTATAAGTGCAGGAGATTAAAAATGGCAACTGTCCCTGACTAGCTGCTGTATTGCAAGTCTCCATGTGGTGTGTAGCAGATACAATGGATCATTAACTGGAAGCAATGCAACTAATTATCTTGATTGTCTTCTCCTAGGAATCCTCTCGATGGCCAATGAGGGACGAAACACAAACGGGTCTAAGTTCTTTATCTGTACTTCAAAAACTGAATGGTGAGTGTGTTCTCCCCTGTTGGTGCTGATACGGGGGGATTAGGCATCACCTGATGTATTACACACTGTATAAAAATCCCTCTCTTCCGTGGTCCCTCTCTAATAGCGCGCCTGAGATCAGATGTATTGTAAGGAACCCCAACCCTCTCTAATAGCGCGCCTGAGATCAGATGTATTGTAAGGAACCCCAACCCTCTCTAATAGCGCGTCTGAGATCAGATGCAGTGTAAGGAACCCCAACCCTCTCTAATAGCGCGTCTGAGATCAGATGCATTATAAAGAATCTCAACCCTCTCTAATAGCGCGCCTGAGATCAGATACATTGTAAGGAACCCTATACATATATTGTGAAATTCTGCGGAACCCCAACTCCCCTCTCTAATAGCACATCTCAGATCAGATGCATTGTAAGGTACCCCAACCCTCTCTAATAGCGCGCCTGAGATCAGATCTATTGTAAGGAGCCCCAACCCTCTCTAATAGAGCGTCTGAGATCAGATCTATTGTAAGGAACCCCAACCCTCTCTAAGAGCGTCTGAGATCAGATCTATTGTAAGGAACCCCAACCCTCTCTAATAGGCGTCTGAGATCAGATACATTGTAAGGAACCCTATAATTATATTGTGAAATTCTGCGGAACCCCAACTCCTCTCTCTAATAGCACATCTCAGATCAGAT